>CAUYPK010013336.1:0-28370 GCA_963574355.1 Loris lydekkerianus | reverse complement strand
GCATCTTACAAGGGTACATGTGAAACTTAGTGAATGCAGAATATGATTGTCTTAACACAATAACTAAGAAAATGCCAGGAATGCTATGTTAACCAATGTGATGAAAATGTGTCGAACTGTTTATAAAACCAGTGCATGGTGCCCCATGATCGCATTAATGTACACAGCTATGATCTAATACTAATTAAAAAAAAAAAAGAAGTCTCCAATATGATCAATTGAGCAAAAAACCAAAAATTGAATAAAAAGATCTAGAGGGAGGAAAAGTTCAAATGTTCTCAGAGAAATAAAAAAAATCACATCCATGAAACAAAACAGGAGGCTAAATCAAAAAGGGATATTTGTGAAACAAACAAAATGAACATGATAAAAAGCACGGTGGCAGAGATGAAAAACTCTATAGTAGTGATTACAAATAATATCAAAGAAATCATCCAGACACTAGAGTACAAAGAGATCGGAAATGGGAAAAAAGATGAGAAACTGAGATAGTCCAGGAGGTGCAATATTTGAATCACAGAAGATTCAAAAACAGAAATCAGATTAAACATAGACAAAATAATTCAAGAAACATTTCCCAGCACTGAAAGACATGAGTTTCCGGTTAAAAGGTACCCATTATGTGACAGCAGTGAAGAGGAAATATAGATCCACACTTAGGCCAATTAGTGAAATTTCACGATAACAGATAATCTTGAAGAGAAAAAAAAAAAAAAAAGAAGTCTAGAATGTCAAGCAGAAAGAAGGCATCAAATGAACTTCAGACATCTCAAAAGTATTACCAATCTCTAGAAGGGAATGAAGGAATACCTTAAAAAATCATGAAGAAAGAAATCTTTTCAGCATAGAAATTGATGTCCAGCCTACCAGCGTTATGGTAAAATAAAGACACTTTCTGGTTTGGAAATTCTCAAATACTGTATTTCCCACGCAGGCCTTCTCAGGAAATAAAAGATATGCTACAATAAAGTAAAAGATATGCTACAATAAAATAAAAGATATGCTACAATAAACAAGAGAGTAAACAAGAAAGAAGAGGAGATCAAGGACACAGCACTCCCAAATTAGAAAAAAATCAAGAGGATTTTTAGTGCAGCAAGGAAGGAACGCTTCCAGACAAGTGTTTTACGGTGTCTCTGAAGAGCATTATTCAAATAGAAAAAGAAAAGTGATCTCCAGATGGATGAATCCATAAAAAACAATTTATGGATTACCCCATAAGAATATTCTGTGGGAAATTGGTACTGAAAGACTGTGGGAAGGATATGAAAAATTAGCAGAATGAAATCAATCTAATGAAGAAGCAAGGTTGTCATTAATTTCAATAAAAAGGACAGAAGGAAATGTAATTTTAGTAAACTTCTACAATGCTCAGCCATAAATATTATTTGCAAAGTCATAATAATATAAGCAATGAATATAGATTTAAATAAAATCTTTTAGTATAACTCTACTGTAGGAAATAGGAAGGGGGAGTAGAGGGGAGGGAAGTTTCATGGGGTCAGATACTCAACCAACATATTAGAAAGGCAATAGAGAGACAGCATCTAAAGTGGAATAGTCAAAATGTACCGTTTAGAAATATGGCAACACAGCAAGAAGGACCCTTGGAGTCAAAAGCGATTGCCTCTGGGAAAGAGAATTGGAGAAGGGTTAGGCAGAAAATTACTGTAGTTTGTTACATATCACTTTTGTCTATTTGACTTATAAATTATGAATGTGCATGTTTTACTTTTTAAAAAATAAAACCAATTTTAAAAGGACAAGTGAACATATTGATTTTTTTTTTATATTCACACCCATTAAACCAGTATGCATAAAGAACTGACTGTCCGTCTCAGTGCTAGGCCCTGGGCATGAAACTGGAGTAAGACAGGGTCTCCAACCTCAGGGAGCTCATCAGGGACGTTAGAAAAACGTGAATAAATACATTAGAGGACATTGCCATAAATGCTGGACGTATGGTATGAATTGCAGCAGGGGAAATTCAATTGCCTAAGAGAAATATAGGCAGAAAAAATGTGGACAATCAATGGCTTCTACAGTTTAAAAGAGGTTGCTCAAGCAGGATACCAGATCATCTCTTTAATCATAGTAGTAATACTATTTTTTTCAATGTATTTTCTGTATGACACACATAGGGAGTTTTCTACATCCTTTGATGTAATCCTCCTAATTTTAATGGGGGCAACTCCTATTAGACTTATTTCACAGATGACTTGAATGATAGCAGTTTGAAGACCAAGAACTTCACATGGGTATGAATGGCTCACACGATTCAGCCTCCTGGGGAGGGAATACGCCAGATTACCTTCTTGGCTGTGATTCATCAATACATTTCTTTCCATGGGTTGAAGTTAAGAAAAGTTGGAAAGTAACTGGTGTAGGGCACCAGAATCTCACAATGTTTTTGAAATGGACCTGTGTGCTAGAACACAAGATGATTTTTGTCACATGAAGCACTAATCTAAAAAATGGGTTGTAACTATGTATTACAGGAATATATATAGTTACTAAGGAAAGTATTTGTTTCCTTGCCTTTAGATAAACTTTAAATTTCCATGTCAATGAATTCAGAACATAATCAAAATAGGCTTAAATATTCTCTTCCTTTGTAATTTTCAAATGCTAATATTATTGTCCCCTTAAATACATTCAGAATAACGTAATTTAAACTTTAGATACCTAACTCCCTTTCTCTGCCAATTCAGTCATTGTGTGCCTGCTATATTCATCTCTTTATAACGTAAAATAAAGGATGTCTCTTTATAACCTAAAACAGAAGAATAAAATGAAACGCTTAACTCTATTCTGTCTTATTCTGCCATCCTATTATCCAAGTAGTTTGAATAGTACCTACACGTGATCTGTGTAACTATCACAATACCGCATTTGAAATTGAAATGCAATAATAGAAGCTATAAATATTAGATGTCTTTTCCGCCTATTATTCTCTATGTGTGCTTTCCATTTTGGTGTCAGATGACCATTTTGAAAAGAGTAGGATGAGATTTCGTATTTGCAAAGAGATTTTTTTTTATAATGCTTTAGAAACGTTTGGGGAAATCAAGAGTTCAGCTGTTGAAGTCTATAAATCATTACTTAAATTCTAGAAGCTTTTAAAATCCTCAGCGTGACACCTTATTTTCATATTTAAAATTCACTGTGAATTTATTTATTTATTGCTTTGACCAGAAAATGAGTCAAGTGTTGCCTTTAAGTTATTGTAATTCCCAGGTGTGTTTCAAATTAGCCATGTCAAAACAGGTCTGTTAAAGCAAATTACACTTGCTTTCTTCTTTTACAAAACATTTCCAAATCTGGAAGGAAAGAGATCTAATAAATAATGGTAACACGTTTCCTGTTCTCAAAAATATGAATGGTAAATAACATGTTCTACAGGTGCACATAGATCTATTTTATGAACTTAGCTTTGCTATTCACTGACGTAAAGCTGACTATATATGTAAAAAAGTACATCATAAAAGATGCAAGGGTGCAGTCATGAGCTCTTCTTCCCCAGCATCCCTGGTCCAAGAGCAGCTGCTACTTTCTATCATATGCTCTGTGGAAAGTCTCATTTCTCCTACCGTCATGCAGCTCTTTAAAGAAAAGTCCCCTTCTCTTATTTTTCTTTTTATTTCCCATAGTACCTAGCTCTGATTTGGCACATATTTAGCTTTTGATGAATTAATAATATTACAGTTTTAAAAATGTCATCCTAGAGTCCAAATGGCATGTATTAATTTTTTTGAAAATAATATCTGATCCATTTTAAAATATCTGAAAACCACTAAAGTGAAAAAAAAAATTGAATGAACTGCAGTTTCTTCATGTGAATTTATCAGAGGAAATGTTTTAAAATAATACCCCTTATTTACTTTTTTCCTGTTTGTAGCTTTTTTTTTTTTTTTTTTTTTTTCCCCCAGAAACTGGGTCACCCGGAGCATAGCGGAGTAATCTTAACTCACTGCAGTCTCCAGCTTTTGATCTCAAGCCTCCTTCAGGAGCTGAGCCCAGAGGCATGAACCACCACACCCCTGGTTTTCATGTTATTATTATTTTTTTCTTGCATGTTATTTTTAAATCAGTTATAATATACACTAAATGAAATATGATGTACTTATTTAACAGAGAACAGTTAAATAGGTACATAATATTCCATGTATTGTGTATTATATCATCCTTTTGTTTTGAGGCATAAAGTTTCTTGCAAACTGAGCTGAGGCTACAAACCATGCCTGGCCCTCCCTGTGTTTTTAAAATGTGATGCATTCATTACTTTGAAGATAAAAGTGTGGTAAGTGAACTGGTGATGAGACCACAGCTCAAGGTGTAGATTTTAGGATGTATTGTGTCCAACCAAAAGACACTCGTGCTATCTATAGCTCTGAAGGGCAAATTCTGGGGTTAATTAGAGATTATTAGCAGTTTGTTTCTCCATTTTTCTATTCTGAGCATTCAAAAAACTTACCTTCTCATGAAGAGGAAGAAATTCATAGCTGTAAACAGCTGAGGACAAAATTAGCCCTAGTGTTGACACTAAGTCACACTAAGTCGCCCCCTGTTTACAGAGTGCATCCATTAAAGCAGACTGATCCTTTAAGACAAGACAAGATGCCTGCTCTGGGATTTCACAGCCCATGGGCCAGACCCTGGGGCTGTGCACGTGGGTACCTGGGGCGATCTCTCCAGCCTCTACCCCTTTCCCACGCACAACCCATTAAACACCTCACTGTCCTAGATGCCAACCTCTTTGCTTGTACTATATATTCAACTCTCTGGCTCTTTTGAAGATAATAGTTCATTCGGATAATTTTTTATTTGGGTAAGAATGGTAAATCTCTATCCCAATTCTGTCATACACATTACATTTTCCAACATGCCCCATTCCAACATCCAGGCCCTGATCTTGAAACTTCCTTCCAGGTTTCAACCTCAGCCCATCTCCTCATGCAGGGGAAAGTTCACACACTATTTGGGAGACAATTTTCACATTGTCGAATGATTGTGGGTTTTTATTTAATTTGCTGTATTCAGACAATCTGTCCTATTTTTAAGGTTTTAAAAAAGTTATTGATGTTTCCTTTATGGTTATGTATATGACTTTTCACTAAATTTTCATTAGACATTTGAAAAGAAAGTGAAATGCATGTATATGGGGCAAGGAAGTTTGTGTAAGTACAGTAATTTGAGAACGTTAATACATAGTTTAAATTTCAATGCTGAATTTGTTATTGGTGTTACTGCCCTATTAAAATTTACCTTGTGATTATCTACTTACAGATTCTTTTTGTATTTCAAAGTATTTTCTTTTGTGTCTTTTGATAGATATCATTGTATTGCATATGGATTTCAATATCGATTTGATAATGGTATTTATAAAAAATGTACTAGAGTTTTGCTGGAAAGTTAAGTTCTCAGTGACTATTGTGGTCATTTTAACAGAAACAAAATAGAAGTTTGGGAGAGAGTTGTGTGAAATGTATGTATTTCATTGATATCAAATGATACCTGTATCAGTTTTTGGATTCGTTTTGGAGGCAGGTGCCATACATCTCACTGTGATGGATTAGCCATATATGAGTTTATTTTTCCCCATGTGACAGGTCGAACATCCACTGTGCAGAGTGGACACAGCAGGTCAGTAGCACCGCCTCTCTGCTCTGCCACCCTTGGCTCCGGCTCTCATCTCTATGCTACTCTCATCTACTACCTACAAAACGTGACTCTGGCAGGAATAAAAAAAGAAAAAAAGAAAAGAAAAAAAAGCAACTAGGATGAAAAGATAGCACCTAGATAAGAAAAAGGAAAATTTACCAGCAATCCACAGATTTCTGATTATGTTGCATGAGGTGGAGCTGTTACATGGCCTCCTATATACAGGACAAATTAGAAATTAGATTTTCTTTTAGCAGGCAATAGGACATCTTGAACAAAAATTAAGGTTCTTTTTTTTTTTTTTGGAGATAATCTCACTTTGATGCTCTCAGTGGCGTGCTGTAACAACATAGCTCACAGCAACCTCAAATTAATGGGCTCAATTGATCCTCTCAATAAATTTTTTATTGGATATGAGCTATTTTGTCTTATAAGTTACAAAGTATTAAAAATAATTAAGCTGGTCACTTAAAAATCTTTTATCCCCTTCAAGCAACCAACTGTTAATGTTTAATGAACTTAAAGAATGAAGAAATAAACTTAAATTTAAGGTATATTTTTGTGTCTTATTGTTTGGCTTTCAAATATGCATTATGTCTGGAACAAATTATGCAAACCCAGAGTTTTATCATGAAACAATACTTCTGAAAATGAAAAATTATTTTTCCATTGTACATTAGGATGGAATGGAAGGTGTGTAAGTTCCTGAACATGTCCTAGAAAAAGTGCTATGTACCTTATTGATGAATATCACTACGGCCAGCTTTAAAGTCCTCCCCTTGGGGGACTGTGCACTGATGTGAGCACCTAGTTCATCCTTCAAAGCCATTCTGGAACTCGTTTCATGGAATGGCCATTAAAGCTGTCGTTGTATTACCCTGATGTTCTGAATGTCATCAAAAGGTCTTCCTTTCAATATTTCCTTTATCTTTGGGTAAAGAAAAAAGTCACTGAGGACCAGAGCTGGTGAGTAGAGAAATACAGTTATTTGTTCACTTGCTAAAAATGCCTTTCCAGCCAGTGTTCATCAGAGAGCTCCTTCTGGACCATTTTTGCACACACAGTTCTCATGCCAAGATTTTCAGTGAAAATTATCCTAACTCTTTATTGATGTTGATGTTGACCTGATCTGCTATGCTTCTCAAAATCAACGGATGATTTTGATGCACAATTTAACAAATTTTTAAATGTTTTCATCAGTTCTGTTCTTTACTAGCTGCTTTGACCTCTCTTCATTGATGATGCTTTCTCTACCCTCAGAAAAACATTTAATCCATTTGTACATTGCTATTTTCTTCATGGCATCATCCTCATAAACTTTGACTAACGTCCCTTATTTCACTTCAACAAAAAATCTGTTCACTGCTCTAATTCAAGCTCTTATGTTCTTGCAAAGACACACAACAATAATGAAGGCCACTCAGCAAGCCACCTCCAGGCATTGTCACAAACACAGCTGTGAGTAGCTGTTGTAACAAGGTTATGGGACCTTACCAAGAAGGTGGCCCAGAGTGGCCCATGTGAGCACATAGTGGTAAGATCATGAACTTAATTGTCAGACCTCGTATTTTATAATGCAGTTAACTTTCATTTAAATGTTTTGCTCCTTCTTTCTTCACAAAGAAACATGTGAATTTATAAAAAACTAAACTAATTATAAAATTGAAATAGCTTTACTGTTGTCTCCATAAACATTCCCAAAGACAAGGAATTGTACCACAACTGCTCCACTTATGCTTACAAAGACCTCAGTCACAGGGGTGTAAAGTGAATGTGACAGGAAGCCTGAATAAAGCTACTCCATGGGTTGTGTCACCTGCTTAAGGAGGTCCCCTTGTTTCTCACCCCTGGGGCTTGTGTATGGACCATAAATATTTAATGAAGAGGAGTTGCAGGGCTGGGGCTTCACTTCCCCTCCACCCCCTTCCCAAACCCAATTTTAAAACAAAGCAAAAAATCCCATTGCTGTCTAAAGCAGTATTTCTTATCTTAGTATCCATGAAAAGGAGATTGGTTAAGGACTTAAAACTGTCCTCTTTTTCTATTAAATTTTTATTTTATTTTATTTTATTTTATTTATTTATTTATTTATTTTATTTTATTTTGCAGTTTTTGGCCGGGGCTGGGTTTTAATCTGCCTCCTCCAGCATATGGGCCCAGCGCCCTACTCCTTTGAGCCACAGGCACCGCCCTTAAACAGTTATTTTTATTATCTTTAAGCATTCAAATGCATGCCATTTTGTGAATCTAACTCTTTATTTTGTTGTTCTGCTAAATTTTGCTAAAGGTAGCTCATTTTTTCAAGTATTGTTTTAATAGTTTTGTGAACTTATGTTCCTTGAACCTTCATTGGCAAGACTTCTTCATGGCTTGAGTTTATGTAAAGTTTGTATCTCCACAGAAGATGGGTTTTCTAAATTGCCAGGAGTCTGGGTAGACTATTAAATACTAGCTCTAGACCACTTTTACATAAATTTGTGGCTTGGGGTTTTTTTCCAGGCATAAGGGGCATGTGAATCCTGGCCCCAAACCAAAGGGAAGGCTGCCAAGCATTCTTGAAGGAAGAATTTTCATTTCCCTCCACTTCCATCCACGATCAACACCAAGAAAGGTGAGTATCCATAGTCCCTCCTTTCTCCTGAATAGGATAGTTCATACTCATGCTTTTTGTGAATTCCTGGGTTTACCTCTGGGTCTTGCTCCAATCTTTTTATTTTAAACCTTAGCCCAAATGCTCCTGACTCTGATAATCTGCACATTAAAATACAAAACTTTAACTCACCAAGGATCAGGCAGATACCCTTAGTACAAATGCTGACTCTAGCACTGCATTAGACAGAGATTTATAATTTCTTGTTGTTTCTGGGTTTTAAGGAGTTTTCACACTTTTCCTATAACTGCCCTTTTTGTTTAGAGACAGGGTCTTTCTCTGTTGCCCAGGCTGGAGTGCAGTGGCACAATCCTAACTCACGGTAACCTTGACCTCTTGGGCTCAAGCAGTCCTTCCACCTCACTTTCCAAATAGCTGGAACGATAGGTACATACTACCACACCTGGGTAATTATTGTAATTATTGATAGATAGATGGATGGATGGATGGATGGATGGATTTAATTTTAGGGATGAGGTGCCCAGGCTGGTCTCAAACTCCTAGCCTCAGCAGTCCTCTTGCCTCAGTTTCCAGAAGCCTTGGATTATAGGTGTGAGTTACTGCACCTGGGCTAGTTACACATTTTTTTTTTTATTTCATAATTTTTTTTTTTTTTTTTTTTTTTTTTTTTTTTATAAAGATTCTAAATATTTTTTGATTTTGTTTGTGCAACAGCATCACAGCTCACAGCGACCTCCAACTCTTGGGCTTAAGTGATTCTCTTGCCTCAGCCTCCTAAGTAGCTGGGACTACAGGCACCTGCCACAATGGCCAGCCAGCTATTTTTTGGTTATAACTGTCATTGTTTGGCAGGTCCAGACTGGGTTTGAACCTACCAGCTTCAGTGTATGTGGCTGGCACCCTAGCCGCTAAGCTACAGGTGCCAAGCCTAATTACACATTTTTGTTTTTTGTTTTTTATTTTTTTTTGGCCAGGACTGGGTTTGAATGAACCCGCCACCTCCAGCATATGGAGCCAGTGACCTACTCCTTTGAGCCACAGGAGCCTCCCTCGTAACATATTTTTTTTAAAATATTTTATCCAGTAATTTTGTTGTTCTTTCACTCTGGGATCCAACTTGAAGGAGAATAACTCATGTGTGATTTGTACTTTTCAAAGCAGAGAGCAAGAGCAAAAGAGCTGGTGAAACCTCACAATGAAAGCCTTCTGCTGAGACTGGTGTCACCTCTGATCACAGGTCATTGACTAAAACAAGTCACATGGCTGATCCAAATGATATGGGAAAGTACGCTCTTCCCAAAGAAAGCACTGTATGCACACGGCAGTGGAGAGAGATACAGGATCCTCTGGCAATGCAGGGAAGGATGAGCGGCTGGTAACAATAATATTATCTGCCACACAGAGATGGCGGGTGGAAGAGTGAATCTGGGGAGGGAGATGATGTGCTCACGTCAGGCATGTTATGCTTGAAAGGTCTAGGAGACATTTAAGCAAAGATGCTAAATAAGCAATGGATATGTAGATGGCCCAGAAGTTTAGAACAAATATCTGAAAGGGAGGTGTATATTTTAAAACAATTAACACTAAAATGGTAGTTAAAATCTCATGGAAGTAAATGCAATCTTTCAGAGACAAGAGGCTACCCTTGCCATTTGGACATTGACATTCACGTTCTTCCAGTTTTCCTTCATAATATAGCTGTCTGGGTCTTTCATTTTCTAATTTTTTATGGAGGCATAAATGTCAAGAAATATTTCTATACTATAAGGAAAACAATAGCCCAAGTGTGACACTTGATAACTGAGACTTAGACTCAGTTTTTTTTGAAGGATACTAAAGGGAGTGACAGGTGGAAGAGACAGAGTATGTCCTGTCCAAAGGGGCATCTAGCACACAGCTCCAGGTAACTGTCGCCTAATGGAAAGCCCAGCTGAGGTGGTCCAGACAGTTCAGGTTTTCAGGAAAAGCTAGACACAGACTTAATGGATAATCTCCAAATTGTTAAATATTGAATCAATTTATTTCTGAGTACTGACAGAGCCAAAAAATAATCATTATTATCATAACACACTCTCTGTAGGCCACATTTGATCTGTGAAGTCTCTGATACAGAGTGAGAAGAGAGAAAAGAAAGAAATTTGGTAACATTTGTGTATTAAACAGTAAAAGACAAACCCACAAAAGACAGTGGTTGGAGAAGTATGAAAGGACAAGAGTCACAGATCCCAAGAATATTCCTGAATATTTCAAGAAGAACTTAATCCATTTATTTTAAGATATTGGTGTCCTATTTCTCAGACATGCACAAAATAAAATGCATTTTATATTACTTGAACTAAAAATATAGTCCTCTGAGATGCTGATGTGTTAGGATACCACTACAATTTTTGAAAGGTTAAGACATGACCTGGAAAGTGTCTGCATTGCAAGTCTTTATATATTTATAAACCAAGACATTTTACTTACCATAGTTGTGCAAAATGTTTGTCTTTCAAGTGCACAAAATACACAATGATGTCTATAACTAAATACAACAGAAATGTGAAAAAACATTATATAGGATGGTAATTTTTTTTTTTTTAATAATAGTTTAAAGGCAGAAAATATAACACAATTTGTGCTAAATCATTTCTAAAACTGTGGGACATAACTATCTCTGAGCATCCAGGCATTTCTAACAAACATGCTAAATTTAGACAGGAAGTGCATTGAGAGAGACAGACATACTTTCAAGGAATCTTAAATGAAGGGTGGTGTTTTCTGAGCAACTGAACTCAGTTGCTGAACACTGATCACTTAATTGCATAAATGCTATTTGAACCATAGTAAATAAAGCAATGCCCCATTAAATGCATATTTATTCCAGGTTTTCAGAGCCAATATTCCCTAAGACAAGGTGAACTTTATAGTTAAATGAATTGTTTCAAAAGGAAAACACATTATATTGGTGGTGAAGATTCTAAAATAAAGAACTAGAAAAGAAGAGAGAGGGGAAAGGAACAGAAACTTTAGGAAAATAATTTTGATTATTAAAGGCTCTTTCAGCTATGATCTCTAAATTAAAAGACTTGACACTTGAAATAAAGCTTCAAAATTAAATTTTTTATTCATTCCTACAAAATCTACCACAAAAGGCAACAAATGTAGGCCCACCCTCTTGCGCTAGGAATAAAAAGAAAATCCTTAAAAGTATGTACGTCATTAACATGCCTCCAAAGATTATGTATAGTTATCTGTTTTAACGCCTAAAAAATATTTGGAGGAACTTTAATAACATCCACTGCAATCAACTTATTATCATTACCAGAAACAGTAACACAGTCGATCATGTTTGGCTAAATATAATAGAAATCTCTTTGGGTTTTGTTTGTTTTGGTCTACCCATATTATTTCCCCCTCTCCTATATTTGTTTAGTATTGGAGTCCCAATTTTCTTTAGAATATTATCTGTTCCCTATGCTAGCCTTGGAAATAAGGAGTTAAAAATCAGTGCCCCACCTTCCTGACCTTAGAAGGGCACGTGACATGGACTGATCTGATCTCCATAGCCCTCCATTGCCCCAGGAAAAAGCAGAATGGGCAACACTACAGCTAGGCTAGGCTATTCACTCTGCCTTGTAATTCCCCCAAATAAACAATTCCATTTTTTGGAGGGCAGGGGACAATACTAACCAGGCTAACATAAACCTTCCTGAAAGAAGCCTGTGGTAGAGGAAACGAAAAAAGCTAAAACATTAAAAAAAGGGATGGAAAAAGGAAACTCCTGAAAACCTTATTTAAATCCCTGGGTCCAGTCATCCTGAAATGCAAAATAAATTCCTTTATTTTCTTAAGCTAGTTTGAATTGAGTTTTAAGAAAAGAAAATATTGGGCAGTGCCTGTGGCTCAAAGGAGTAGGGTGCCAACCCCATATACCGGAGGTGGCAGGTTCAAACCCAGCCAAAAACTCAAAAACTACAAAAAAAAAAAAAAAAAAAAAGATAATATTTGTTTAAGATAATAATTGTTTAATAATTATTACAAATTATTATATGTAAATATAAATTTTTATTAATAATATCAAACACCAACTATTTATAAGAATGGTAGCATTTGGATAAATTTACTAGTAATCCATAAACCAATTATAAGGCACATTTTTATGCCTCCTTTGTGACTTTTAAATCTCCACAAGAATTGCTACATGAAAATTTCAGAGACTTGCTATCTTTTATGTACTGAATGCTTCTGTTACCCCAAATTTCAATGTTGAAATCCGACTTCCTAATGTGATGGCATTTGGAGGTGGGATGTTTGGGGAGTAATTAGAATTAGATGAGGTCATAAGAAGAGAGCCCTTATGAACAGATATTAGTATTCCTATAAAAGTCCTAAGAGAGATTGCTCCCTCTTTTTGCCACATAAAGAGAGAAGACTGTTGTCTGTGAACCAGGAAGCAGGCCCTCACCAGACACTGCCAGTAGACACTGATCTTGGACTTCCCAGGCACCAAAACTGTGAAAAATATATTTTTATTGGTTAAGCTACCCAGTTTGTGGTATGTACTTACAGCAACTTAAAATGACTCAGACACTACCCTTTCCTGACTCTTTCATGGAAAATATGTAAATATTACTTAAAAGTAATAGAAAATAACCTAAAATCTCTAAATTCATGAGCTGCAGAATTAATGCCTCATAATCTAGAATTTACTATATTCAGTATGAATATGAAGAAAATATGTTAGGCATATTTGTGGCAAAGTAAATTTCCTCTTACATAAGAAAATGTAATCCCTGCTTATTTTATAGGAACTGGTCAGATATGGGATTCTAAGCATGGAAGTTCTTAATTCTCTAGAGCAGCCAAAAAAATTCTAGAGGTAGTCTAAAGGACAGCATTTTTGTGTGAAGTCTCAACTACATAGCATAAAGGTTTGCAACTAGCAATGTAGGGAAAAACTCAAAGAAAATTATTTCTTGCGCTAACTGTGGATGTGTACTGCAAACAAAAATTTATCTATAGAAGAATGTTAGAATAGAGAGGCAACATTCTCTTCCCTTCCTCACATTACAATTCAGTTTCATTAATATTTACTGAACACCCAGCATATGCTGGATACTGCATATAAAAAATGAATATGATGCAGTCTCTGCCACTTAGAAATTCAAAGCCTAGCAGGAATTTTATTCCATTATTTCTAATATCTCATACAATAGCCAATGCTATTGAATAGTTTATTAGGCAAGGAGCTTTCTCTAGTGCACTAGGCTAACTACTGTCTCAATAAACACAGCATAGAGCTGATTAACTTGCAAGAGTATAGTTGAAAGAACTAGTTGTGTTTAATCTTGTTGCTGTAGATTTAAGGCTTTGTCCCATTATTTCAGTTGTATTATTTCATCCTCCTTCTCCACTATCACCACCATCACCTAATGAAAGTATTCAAAATACTGGTTGTAGGAGATTCTTTGCAATTTTTCTGTAAATTTAAAACTGTACTAAAATTTTGAAAGTTTATTTAAAAAATTAGAATGCGTGGATAATAAGATTTTTATGCAGGGATTATAAATTCATTTTGCCAGCAATTATTAATCAATAGTCCAAGACGCTGAAAAACAACCTAAGATGTTAACACAATTACCTTTTGTATTAAGGATTTTTATCAGATAAAAAGAGATATGAGACTTTCTTGGAGGTGATTTTTTTCCTATGTTTTTCAACATATTTTCTAGAACCACAGAAATGAAACTATTTTAAAGAAGCTTAGTCAAGATTAATGATCATCTGGCAATGATGTTACCAACGGTACATCACTGACCTTCGTGTTGAGATAATCCTCTATAATGTAACACTGTCCCATGTAGTGTATTAAAGGATAACTAATATTCTGCCCCATAGTACTCTTCAATTTTTGTGACAACAAAAGCAGCCCTACCTCTTTCTACACGCCTGCTGGGAGGAAGATACACCTGGTACCACTGGCCCAATTCCTGTTTTGAAAAAGGGTAAATAGAAGTTCAGAGAAGTTAAATGGCCTGATTAAGGTCACAGAGCCAACAAAGTTCAGATAGCAGGTAGGCTTTTCTTAATCAATATTGCAATATTCCAAAGATACACGAATGTTTTCTAATGTGATAGCATTCTTTTCAAGTTTTCTGAACTTGAAAAACACATAAATGTTTATTGTTCTGTAACTTTTACTAATTTACATTAAATACATGTTTAAAACATTCTCAGGTAAGAAAGTTCAAGGATTATGTGGAATTAACTTGGCCATTTATAAAGTTAGATTTACTAATTGGTCCCAAGTTACTAATAGAAAATTTTAAAAATTTCTTTCACTATTAACGTGAGCATGTGTTTCATGATTCTTTTTTTTTTTTTCTTTTTTGTTACATTTTCTTTCTTTCTTTCTTTCTTTTTTTTTTTTCAGTGCTTGAACCCACCACCCCTGGAATATGGGGCCAGTGCCCTACTCCTTGAGCCACAGGCACTGCCCTGTTAAGGACAACTTAATAAAACAGTTAAAGATTTAAAGCAAGCAGTGAGGATGGAGAAGCATGCCGCTTATTTCCAGAAGAGCCACAGTATAAAAGTGTCTGCAAGAACAGGATTACTGGGAGCCACTTGCTCCCTGGCTGTGGATTCAAAAACAAAATTTTATATTCCTACAGTGAAGGTACAAGAGAGGAAGGCCAACAGCAAGTCAGTGGATTCTAGACTGGCAAGACCACCCTTCATAGAAGACGGTTAATGAAATTTTAAGGCAAGGAAAAGATACAAAGAATGGGGGGGGGGGGAGTAGATTATAAACCTTAAGAATCACAGGAAGGATAAACCTGTGAATTCTGCATACCACCTAAGCAGAAAATTACTTACAAAACTCCCTGGACTTTTCAAGCTTGTGGAAGAATATGAAGTAGGATCTGTGACAAGGTACTACTTATGGGGTACTACCTGTGTCAGAGTTACAGAACAATGAACATGTATGTGCTGAAAAGCACAGCATCAAATGTATATAATAAAATCTATTAGAAATGTGAAAAAGAGAGAAAACTTACAATTTTTCATACAATATGTCAATACTTCTTATGTATCTTAGTGTATTCAGGCTGCTATAACAAGGTACTGTAAACTGGGTAGTTTATAAACAACAGAAATGTATCCCATTCTGGAAGCTAGGAAATCCAAAATCAAGGTGCCAGCAGATTCAGTGTCTAATGAGGGCTCACTTTCTGTTTTATAGACAGCACCTTCTAGCTGTGTCCTCATGTGGTGGAAAGGATGAAGGAATTTCCCTAGGTCTTTTTTCAGGGGACTGTCTCATTCATCTCCCAAAAGCCCTATCTCTTAACATTGGTGATGATATTTCAACATACAGATTCAGGGAGAGAGGAAACACAAAAATTCAAACTATAGCATCAGGCTTTAATAGCACAAAATGATTATTTTTTAAAACTTAGAAATTGTTGAAAAGGCTAAAATTATTCTAATTAATGAAGTTTAGACAGAAAATATATAACTTATATTAGAAAATATATTCTCTTCAATAATTCATGAACCAGAGATTAATGAATTACTAGGACACAAAACTTCAGTTATCCCAAAATAGAAGTGATTAAAAGTCAATTCCTAGCTAAAATTAATAAAGCTGTAATTTAATGATAATGACTTAAACAAAAAGGCTCGTCCTTGTGGAAAATGAAAAACATGTCCTAAATAATTATTGGGTTAAAAGAAAACCAAATCTTCCCATAAAGAATGTTGAGAAAATCTCAAAAAATAAGATCTCTTTCTATTAATATGTACATAAAATATGACTAAGTTATATTCAGACAAACATATAACCTCTTTTACTTAAATTACTTAAAAGAGAAAAGGAAATAAAAATAACAAATACTTTAAAAGAAAACATAAAATGTTAGAGCAACAAAAATAATAAGAGTCAAACTAGAAACTTAAAGGAAAAGGTAGTTTGATTATTAAAAGTTAAGACTGTTCTCTGGGGGAAATTTTTCCTTTGGAAAAAATAATAAGAATTAGTAGGAAAAAATATATTTTTTGAAATGGTTATCTTGTTTCCAGAGTAGTCAAAGTTATTGCTGATGTAGAGCCCAGAAGTAACCACAGGTCACAGATCCAGAAAGCACACAATCTCCTGACAAGCACAGGGCTTCCCTATAATCTGGGTTTTACTTATTTTCTCTCTGTTCAGAATTTTTGTCCCCTGAGAGCTACCCACAAACAACTACACATTCTCTCAACATGCTTATAACTAATTGTTCTTAAACCCAAACTCCTTCTATATGTAGCATAAATACATGTATAAATCTGTTTATCTCTCTAGATCTTAGAGTCCAAACTAGGAAACAGTCTCCTTTGACATGTTCCAGTCCTTCTCTGTGCTGGTGGCCCTCTGCTGCCCCCTCTTGGTCGTAGACAGTACTCTCTCAAACAGTGAGTCATGTAAATTAAACCTCTATAAAAATTCCAGCATTTCAGAAATACTTGTGTAACCATTAGTGGGTCTTAGCTTTTAGCAATATAATATAATTACAGGGTATGCAGTATTCATAAATTCTAACATATACTTAATGGATTTGTCAACTGTAAGGACATGAAATTTTTACCAAGCCGTTTCAGAAATTAACTTCAGTTCAAAGCTTTCTAGATTAACTTTAGTTTTCCAGGTAAAACCAGTGAAGGTACAGAAATAATGATCTTTTCCAATAATTCAGTGATTCTTGAGATTTTCTATTCGTAAACAGCTCTAAATCAGATGAAAACCACCGCACAGGAGAGTGCTTATTCAGAGGGTATCCACTAGGTCCCTGTGATGAGTTCCCACGGTCCATTTCCAAGGAAGGGCATGTTGCACCGGTTGTGCGTAGTGCTGTCTGCCGACAGCCTTCAGTTGCCCACTTCTTCAGGAAAACTTGGTGTACAGAAATCACATGTGCCTCCCAGTGGCCTCCATCAATGACGAATCAATGCCAGGGTGTGAACATCAGGTAATCTTCACCAGATACAGGCAACTCTAAAAGGTCATTCCAGCTCCAGAGCTTCTCCCATGGAGTCAGCTGAGGCTACAGTTGTGCTGAACCACAAGGTAACTTCTCCTGCTGTATCCTCTCCCTCCCTGCTGCAAACATTGATCTCTTTATTAAGAGATCATGCTGAATTTCATCTCAGAGTCTCTTTTCTGAAGACCTCAACATGTGGCAACTACCATGCTTTCTTTCCTTCTTCTAGAAATTTTTCAAAAGCTACTAGAAAAAATTTTTTTTAAGTTTGCAACCAATTTTTGAGAATTTAGACCCATGTTTAAGTCTCAGAATCAATTTTGTATCAAACACTTCCAAAAGTAGACAGAATTCTTTTGGAATACAGAAAAATCAGTGAAAACAAGAATCCATGAAGAGAAATCTCAAGAGCAAGACCCAGTGAGAATTGATCTCAAAAACACCAGAAAAGCTATCCTTCATGAAATTCTGGGCACACTCTGAAGCCAAAAGGTGACATTCTTTATATTTGATCATCAGTGCAAGGACTGGATAGATTGAGGTGGTATATCTATTTTCCTAAGAAGAAATAGTGCTACAGAAAGAACTGTACAGAAAAGTCATGTTTGTAGAAAGCCACATAACTTCATAACAGAAAAGAAGAAAGCCCTGACAAGGGCTCTGAAAATTAGGCAGCCTGAAACTACCTTGGCCTCATATTCCAAAGAAACCTCTTACAAATGACCTGTTCAGAAAGCCTAACTCATTCAATGATAAGTAATATTTTAAAAGGACAGAATTGATTTTTAAAATGTTATTTTTTAAAAGAACATCTTCCTCTTTCCCCTTCAATTTCCTTTTCCTTTCTTTAAAAAATATTTATTGACTCCTTTCACTTTCCTTCTCCTGAGCCAGGCAAAGCATCTGTAGACTCTGTAGGGCCAAGAAAACTGCTGGGGTTGTTGAGATGGGCAGGGCCTAGAAGGTAACTATCTGGGTTATGAGTTTGATCACATATGGGGGAAAGGAGAAAATAAGTAATAAATTAAGAATAATGAGAACCAGATTTCTCACTATTAGATAAAGGCATTACAAATATGGAAAAACTGAAGGCTAGAAATCATCCCTGTGGATTACTGATTTTAAATTGGATTATCACTGGATATGCACAGCTTTTTATCCACCGTAGGGACAGATGTGTGTGTGTGTGTGTGTGTGTGTGTGTGTGTGTGGGGGGGGGGTGTGTATAGATAGATATTTCCTACCTCTGCCTGTTGTAAAATTCTAGAAACAACTGAATCCCAGAAGCAGCAGGCAGAGCTAGTGCTCAGATATTGGTTTCTAAGTACCATTCTCCTCTAAGGTAGGTCATGTTTTCCTTCAGGAAGTAAGTTCCTTAAATACTACCCCTGTCTGCAACTGGGGAAAGGGAAATTACCAGCAGAAGTCTTGGTTTCAGGGTCACACTAGACCTGCCTGCTATGCACCAATAAAGTAGTTGTTGTTAAACTCTACAGTTCTCCCTTCTAAAATCAGGTCTGAATTCAAGGCCAAAGAAGGTGCATGAGAAAGGTAAACCTAAATCCCATTTAGAATGAGAGCATCACAATTGTCTGGGAAACATAATTTTTAGTTACCAACCTTTGCAGTACAGGAAGCCACACTAAAAGAAAGTTGGAAAAGATGGTGAGCCAGTCAGTAAACTATAATCACTGTAGGAGTAGACAGTTGCTTAAAATAATAACTTAAAGACATGGAGGTGATGATAAATAATAAAAGTGATGCTCATCTTTTTTACTCCAATTCATATTAAGTGCTTATGTTTAATTCTGACAATTTTTAAATATTTAGCAACATAGTTGCTCCAACTTTCAGCAACATCAGCTCTAGTAGAAAAATATTGGCAATGTATTGCCACAACTGGCTAACCTAGGGAGTTTTGGGCAATTAAGTTTTTCAACAGTAGTTCTCTATGAAAATATAGTTTACAAATGTGAGTACTTCCATGCACCGAGAGTGTTCACACAGTCATTTTGATAGTAGAATGCATTTGAGGCAAAGATCCTTGGTGAACTTTGGTACTCCAATGTACTCACATTTACTTTTCACTTCTGTATTGCATGGCAGTTAAGTAAATTTTCATTTTATCTTTTCTGGGTGCTACCATTATTTACTGAGAAAGAAAACATCAACAATATTCATTTATGTTTAAAAAGTTTGAAGTCTTCTTTGGAATTCAGCCTTTAACTATAACATTTTGGAAATTGCTTTATTATAGGAAGGTGGGCTAGATTGTTCATTGTAAAATAAGCTTTAATGAAGACTGGACCAAAATAGCCACATATGAAACTATTTGTGGACACTTAGCCAGATAAATATATGAAGTGTTTAGGTGGGAAGCTAAGAATAGAGAATTTGTAATTTCAAGATAAAATGAACATCACATATAGACTAAAACTCTCACTTGTAACTGAATGACTAAATTCAAAGGTCAATAGATACAGATTTAACAACTTCTATTTAGAAGTACTGTTCTAGTCTTCTACTGTTCAGCTGTTCCACTTTCTCAGACAAAACATTGTCTTTATTTTTACAAACGCTATCGTATTTATTGGTTGACATAAATAATACACACACAGATCTTCAAAGCATTATAATGCCTGCTTTTTGTGAAGCCTACATTCTGGTTCGAAATGCAAGAGAAAGGTTACACTGTGAAAGTCAAAGTAATCTATTACGCTGCCCCACAGCCAGGGCTTACAGAAGACAGTGCTGGAGAAGCACGGAACAGCTCCCAAACAATCAAAAAATCAATCTGCAGGCTTTTTTGGAAGAGGTAGCAAATGCACTAGAAAAATCTCATTTTTACTTATACTAAATGCCGAATTAAAAATCCCATATGTGTTTGGGAATAACAAATGACAAATAATATGTGCCTAGGTAGAAGAAATTATTTATGATCACACTACAGGTAAGGCGTTTTTTAAAAATTATGTAATATTCACCATCAAGCTTTGGACTTTCCAATCAGGTTATTTTTCAGCTCTGTTTTCAATGACTAAAAGCACCTTGTGGGTTTTGTTGTTAAAAGCAGCCATACTTTCTCAAAACTTGCTTCTTTCTCCATCTCTTTAATCTCACCTCTTAAAGACAAGACTGACACCATCTTGAAAAGAGGTTGATTTTAATGCTGTGAACCTTAAAATTAACTTGACTGGTATTTCAAAAGCTAAGAGGAAAAATTTTTTAAATTCCTCAAGGTTGCAAGGTATTTTTTAGTTTTACCATTTGAGGCAACTCATATTTCTGCCTTTTTAAGTTAAATTCTAAAATAAGCCACAGATCCAAGTTTTGTTTCCAGAATAATCACTTGTTCTACCCACTTATGTATAAAAATAGCAAATGTTTTTAGGACCCATTTATTAGATAAATGAAGTGTTACTGAAATATGCCATCATAATGTGCCAGATATATTATTCTTGCTATTTCTGAGAAAGAACAACACAGAAAAATGAAACTTTGCTTTGTGAGCTAGGGTTCAATTTAATATTGTGTTGCATTAAAGCCTTCTATTTTCCTGAAAGTTGGGGAATGGGGTAGCAGGAATTTTCTCAATAGATACTACAGATGTCTTTTCTCTAAACTTGTTAATGTTGTAAGGATAGTAATAGCTATTTATTTGGGACCATCAACATACCACTTGGACTTTTTTTTCATATAAAATAATAAATAATCTAGGAAAAAATAAACACGGTTTTCAGCTTTTTATTTTATCTAGATTTTGATATCTTAGATTATTTCTAAGAAAATAAGTTTGAAAGACATCATAAATTTTGAGTCTCTTAAAGAGAACTTTCATCACAGGTCAGCAAAAGGGAAAATGGGAATGTAACTAACTATGCCGTGTCATCCAAATATTCCTTCAAGTATCTCCCTCTACTATCAAGTTCACTCTTACACAGGCATTTATAAATATTTATTTAATGTGGATAATGTGCAAAGGCACATCTAGTACTATCAGTACATACATGCTTCTCCAAAGAAGACCTTAAGAAAACAAACCAGCCCAGGCCAGGTGGCTCATACCTATAATCCTTGCATTCTGGAAGGCCAAGGCAGTGGATTGCCTGAGCTCAGGAGTTCAAGAGCACCCTGAGCATTTCTAATGAAAACAGAAAAACTAGCTGGGCATCGTGGCAGGCACCTATAATCCCAGCTACTCAGGAGGCTGAAGCAAGGGGATCACTTAAGCCCAAGAGTCTGAGGTTGCTGTGAGCTATGATGCCAAGTTACTCAACTCCAGAGTGAGTGAGTGAGACTCTGTCTCAAAAGAAAAAAAAAAAAAAAAGAAAGAAAGAAAAAGAAACCAGAACCATCATGAAAATTTTCATGTAAATACTTTGCAAATGAATTATTTAGTTTTTAATAATATCAAAATAATTTCTTAAAAGATTATGTTCTTTCCACAGCCCCAATTACAAAAAAATGTTTAGGAGAATAAAACATTCATTAACCATGTAATGACAAACTCTGCAGTTACCAACAAAATTATAGCATCTGTAGTAAGCTGACTAGTGGCCCCTCCAAAGGAGTTCACCTTGTAATTTCATGACTTGTGTAAATACAATGCCTTATAAGGCAAAAAGGATTTTGTAGATATTATTAAGCTAAGGATCTAGAGATGGGAGAGTAGATGGGGATTATCTGGGTGGCCCCAATGTAATCAGAAGGGTTCTTATAAAGAGGGAGGCAAAGATATTAATACAACAACAGGAGAGATTGGAAGGAGGAAGGGCAGCAAGCAAAGGAATGCACACAGCCTCTGAAAACTAAAAACGGCAAGAGAAGGAATTCTCCCCAAAGCTTCCAGAAGAAATGCAATCCTATCATCACCTTAATTATCACCCAGTGAAAAAGTCTTATGAACTTCAGAATGATGAATTTGTGTTGCTTTAAGCCTCCAAGTGTGTGGTAAGGTTAGGTAGGCAGTTAAGACATGAGCAGGGCAGGAGTGTATGCAGTGAGGCTATTTTGGCTATTTCAGACTGGCTTGAGTCAGGCTGACCTAAATTGTCATTGTGAGTTGTCATGGGAATGGAGCTAATCAAGACCTTGCAAATGGGTTGCCTTGAGAGAGAGATTAATCAAAGTTCTAGGACTTTCTAATGTGGACGGATAGATGTAGTCATACTCAGACTGACTTGAGTTGTTTTGAGTACAACCTGATTAGGATCTTGGGAAGCTTCTAAGAAGCAACTGATACCCCTCCAAAGTTGTGTGTAAAATCCAGTACTGTGCTTTCCACAATCCCTGCAATCACAAGGAGCCCTGGCTTGCTTTACAAGCCATTAAGATAAACATTTCTTTCCTTGCTAAAACTTTACTTGCTCTTGTTCTCCTCAGCTGTATCCATGACTACCTCAAGCCATCACCAGGCCACCCTAACTGTAATTTGTTACAGCAGCAACACGAAAATAACTTAGGACCTTTTTGAACACTGATCTGTGTCACAGCACACCTTAAATGTATAATTTTGTTTACTCATAAGTGCCCTATCAAGTAGATACTCATAATTATCCCCGTTTTTACAAATGTGGGAAGTAACACAAATTGTTTAAGCAGTTTGGTGCAGATGGAATTCTTAATCATCACTAGATTTTCTCCTGACCAACCAAGTTAATGTTTCTTTGTGAACCAGCATACCAGAATAGCAGCAATTTTATTATTAAAGAGTTCTACAAAAGTGCTTATAGTTTTGTGCAGATTTTATTTTGTGCCTCAATGCAAATTTTGTTACATTTACACTATTGTAAATTCTAATAATTGCTTGAATTTCATAATAAATGTGAATTACTTCTGTTTATTCTTGATGGCCGCATCCCATTTCTAACATTTTCTAATGTTTTACTTCTGGGAATTTGGTAAGATGTCTATCACTTATTGTCTTCCCCCTATCTAAATTTTACCAAGACCATAAGCCACCACCAAACACAAACGATATTTAAGTAACTTAAGGCTAAATAATGGGGAATGGGCGTTCTTTAAAATAACATAGAACTGTTAGAGCAGAATGTGTGTGTGTGTGTGTGTGTGTGTGTGTGTGTGTACATATATATAAAACTTATGTGTGTATACATATAAACACACACATATATATGCATATATATAAATGTGAAGTTACAATATGAGATTTAACTTGCTTGTTTGTTAAAAACTCAATATTTCTTCAGGAGTGAAATATAGAAAAATATTTTCTAGCATATACATCAGCAAATTTCTGTTTAGACACCATAGGACTACTGAGGAAGATACATGTCAGATTCATATTGTTTGATATTAGAGACATATTTCCCAAGGGATTCAAAATATGGTACTTTTAAATTTGACGTTAAGATACTTGATTTTAGACTATACCAAAGTAATAACCGCTTCTTAATTTTACTAAAAAGGTAATCTTCCTAGTTGTTTACTACAGAAATAATAATGTTTCTGTAATAAATGTTAGAAATAATAAAGTTTCTCTTACACTGCAGAATAAGAAGCTAAGATCAAATCGCAATAATTATTACTGATGAGGATGCAAAAAATAGAAATAGCACTACTTGCTGACAGATCACAGGTGGAGCGTCAGTTACCAGAGGCAACAAAAAGCACTCATGTGCACAGATGGAAGTAAAACTCAAAAGAAATCAAGCAGGTGAGAAAGCCAAGAAGGGGATGGGTAAGAACATACTTTTCAGGTACAATGAACACTATCTAGGTCAGGGGTTCTCAACCTGTGGGTCACAACCAACAGGAACTGTATTAAAGGACCTCGGCATTAGAAAGGTTGAGAACCATTGATCTAGGTGATAAGCACACTTATGATCCTGACTCAAGAAGTACAAAAGCAACCCATGTAACCAAACGATTTGTACCCATGTAATATTCTGAAATTTAAAAAAAAGAGCTTTATAGAGTATCAGACTCATAGTAGGTTCTCAATAAATGATGACTATTAATTTTAAAGAATCACATTTTAACCTAGACAGCAGACAAACTTGCTATAGAAATCTCTGAGACAGAAGAAGATCCACTCATTGTAAACTTAATTATACAAATCTATACTTCCCAAGCTGAAATGTTATTTTTATAGTTATATCTGTACAATTGTTGATCAAACTTTCTAAAAACCTTAAATTCTAAATGATATTATCTTATGTGTAGGAATGAGATGTTACTGATTTATAATGATTAAACCAAATGTTGAGCATTTTTTCTAAATAAGGCTTTTATTCATTCAATTAGTTTTATTGCTTGCCTAACATACACCTAACATTTTTCTAGCCCGAAGATACAAAAACTCCTAAGACACGTTCTCACAGTCTTCAAGAAGCCTAGTCTTGTTTGGGAAATAGAAACACAGTAAAATAGCAAGGCAATGATGTTAGTCAGTCATAAACTGCATAGGCCACATAGAGAGTGGGTGAGTGATGAAACAATGTTAGGGATGAGTCAAGTTTAAATAAGAGGTTGTCAGGGGAGTTTTTTACTGGCAAAGCAACTAAGCAGAGTTTTAGTGGATAGACAGATGTCAGTTAGATAAAAGCATTTTGCAGGGAGAAGGTGGAGGTAGTGCTGAGAATATTTTAGTAGAACTACATACATAAGAAAAGATAGAAAGATAAGAAAGTTTTTTGCATGTTGAGTAAACTCCAAGTAGTGTAGAGTGACTGAAGCATGAAATGAAATGCAAGTGACCACATTGGACTTCCTGTTCTAAGATGAAGGAAGAAATTAGCATTTCCCCCATTCTGTTCCTGGAAATTATCCAAGTAGAATGAGGAGAAAGAAAAACAAAACCACACTATCTCTTTCTCAGCAAAATTAGGAGACAACTAAATCCTAGATGAAATTGGAAAAAAGACTGACAAACAATTATTAGAGATGAAATAATAGTACATTCATGAGAAAACAAAGAGAAAATGACTTGGCTATAGATCCAGAAATAAACAGTAAAATTCATTTCTCAAGAAGAGAAGCCACACCTTGAGATTAAAATCTTAGTTCCTTCTAGCAATGGTAAAAACCAACCATATGCACTGATTACAATGTTTCTCTGTACCTGGTTTGCATATAAAAAGTAGAGGTAGCGTTAACTAAGTAGATGAAAATAAGTCATGTAAGGAAAGAAGCTATGAAAGTAGAAGAAAAGAGAAGAAGAATAAATTTTGGTGGGGTGCCAGAGAATAAGAAGGTGAACAGTCTCAACCAACCAAGAAGAAATTAAATATAATGACAACCACTCCCCACCCCACCCCCAAATGAAAACAAATCCTAGGTCAAAAGGAAAGCTTCACCTAGGGTGTAAAATGGTCCTGGCTATTTCTTCTTCACCTTTAACTAACTAGTCCTGAAATAAAATCACCATTGAAAGATGAGAAACCTGCTAACGGGTACAATCCACACTATTTGGGTGATGGTCATACTGTAACTTTGACTCAAACTGTACAAATGCAATTTATGTAACTGAAATGTTTGTACACCTATAATGGTCTGAAATATAAATAAACAAATGATGAGAAATCAAAATATTATGAGCATAGAATCCATATAAAGATATAATAAAGATTAAATGAAAACTGTAATAAGAAAGACAAATGGTAGGTGATGATCGTGGAACAGAAAAACAATGTCATTGAGCAGATAAAAATAGCTAACCATGATCTTAAACAAATTAGCTTCTATGAAACAATAGTGAAAAAAAAGATAGATATAAAAACTTAGTGATGAGATAAAAAAAATAATAGGAAAAAAGGAAATAATGAATTCTCAGGGGCCAGGCACTAAGTGGAATAAAACTGAATAAAATGAAATGAAATAACAAATTTAAAAGGGTTGGAAAGAAGATGATATGTATAGAAGAAGGCCAAAAGAGATCAAACATATAAAGAATTGGTATTTTAAAGACAAAAATAATAGAAATAATAGAAATAAGTAAATATTTAAAGACATAATTCAAGACAACTTTCCTAAAAAAAAAATAAAACTTGAATCTACCTAAAAAAGAGTTCCCCAGGTTTCAGGGAAAGCTGAGTCAGAATCTTCAATATCAAGATATATCCTAGTAAAGTTACTGGATTTGAAATTAATTAAACAACCCTGTGGGTAAAAAAACTTAGGTTACTTATAAGGGGAAGAAAAATCACACTGCCCTCAGACTTTTCCCCCAAACGTTTAATTTTTAAGAAGACAATTGAGAAATGAATTAAAAATCCTTAAGAAAAGAAGTTGGATGTGGAAGGAGGTATCTGTAGTTCCAGCTGCTAGGGAAGCTGACGTTGGAGGATTATTCGAGCGCAGGAGTTCGAGGCTGCCGTTTATTATGATTGTGCCTACGAGTAGCCACTATACTCCAGTCCAGGCAATATAGTGATATCCTCAACTTTCAAAAATAAAAAACCTAAAGAAAAGAAGATCTATGATCCAACAATTTTATTTCCAGCCAAACAACAGTTCAAATAGTTCAAAGGAAACACACAGAACTTAACAAGAACTTAAGGAATCTTGCTCTCATGAGTTTTTTCTTGAGGAATCTACAGAGAAGAACCTCACCTAACCAAAAGCTGACTCAAGAAACACAAAAACCTTACTTAAACAAAAGCTGACTCAAGTGTAACAAAATACTGAAGGTGAATATTAACTACACTTCACGGTAGACCTAATATTAAACAGAGAAGAGCGGATCAGAAGAGAACGTAAATAGTATCGGCCCTCATGCCTTAGAAAGGGCAAAATAGCAAAAAGTGGAGAAGGAGGATAGAATGTGAGCATGCTGATAGTTCAGTTAAAATACAAGGAGATAAATTATATAATTGAAGCCAATTAAAGGAGATAAAATTATATAATTAAAGAGAAACCAGGAACAGCATATGAATACTGAGGAAGGTAGATAACAAGTGTTTATTCTACACTTAGCAGAATAAACAAGAATGCAGTATAATACTGAAAGTCATAACTAGAGAATCTGACATAAAAGTGATTAAAAAACAAGAAAACCAAAGAGAAGAAAGTCTCTTGTGTATAGAAATAGTAGCTAATATTTGTTGAGCCTTGGCTGCTGATCACACACTATTTTATACACTTGTTCTTGATTTTCACAGCAACAGGAAGGTACTATTCCTCTTCCTATTTTAAAGTTGAGAAGTTTGAGCATGGAAAACAGAATTTTCCCGAGATTACACAGGTAATTTGGAGTAGGGCTAGACATTAAACGTGTCTCTAAAACACTTCCTTCTACTGACAATTAATCCAAAGTCATTTTTGTTTAGAGATCCAGTGGGAAACATTCATCTTTTGAACCCCATTTGTGTGTGAGAGTGAATTATTAAACCATAATTCCCACATATTATTATGTTAACTGACTCTGATTGTATTTTTCTTCTCTTCCTAAAGACTGCCATTTGGGATTGCTGAAATTCAAAGCAGTGTACAGCCATGCCGGGATCAAAGCATACCATAAAATTGAACCATGGAATGCACTTTCATGGCATCTCAGCTGCTAGATGAATATTACTGGCAAGTGGAAAAGTGCGCAGTGTTTTTATTAATGGTGCTGGGAATGCTTTAAAGAAGGTGTGCGAAAGATGTGGCATGAATGGATGTCATCTGGTCAAGCCCAACTGACAAAATTCAGAAATCTAAAGAAGCCTGACATAGAACTGATAGCAAAGTGGGTTTGTGATGCATGGAAAGAGATTCCAGAGGAAATGGTGCAACACGCCTTCAAGAAATGCGGCATTAGTAATGAGATGGATGGCAGTGAAGACTACGCTTTGTATGAGACTGACAGCAGTGATGATGATATCTCCGAACTCAGTGTGATGATGAAAATGTCTATGCTGATACCCTCACATCAGATACAGCCGAAGCTCTGGACATACAGATGATGAGGAGGAGGAATCCAGTTTTGAAGGATTTTAACCTTTGTGATTTAGCTTGATTACCTATTAAGCTATGGTTTTCTGCACTTTATTTAAAGTTTTAAAGTTGTTGTTGCTAGTTTACAGTTTTTCTTTAGCAATAAATATTGAAAAGCATTTAACCTACTGATTCCTCAATTATTGTAATTGTTT
>CAUYPK010013335.1:0-26775 GCA_963574355.1 Loris lydekkerianus | reverse complement strand
AATTAGTTTCATAGTAGGGCTGAGTACATTGGATACTTTTTCTTCCATTCTTGAGATACTTTACTAAGAAGAATATGCTCCAGCTCCATCCATGTAAACATGAAAGAGGTAAAGTCTCCATCTTTCTTTAAGGCTGCATAATATTCCATGGTGTACCTATACTACAATTTATTAATCCATTGGTGGATCGATGGGCACTTGGGCTTTTTCCATGACTTAGCAATTATGAATAGGGCTGCAATAAACATTCTGGTACAAATATCTTTGTTATGATGTGATTTTTAGATGTTTGGAGAACACTTAGAGATCTAAAAATAGATCTGACATTCAATCCTATAATTCCTTTTTTTTTTTTTTTTTCTTTTTGGAGATAGAGTCTGAGTCACCCTGAGTAGAGTGCAATGGCGTCATAACTCACAACAACCTCAAACTCTTCGGCTCAAGTGATCCTCTTACTTCAGCCTCCCAACTAGCTGGGACTACAGACCCCTGCCATAACACCCAGCTAGTTTTTCTATTTTCAGCAGGGATGGGGTCTTGCTCTTGCTCAGGCTGATTTCCAACTCCTGAGCTCAAGCAATCTACTGCCTCAGGCTCAGATTTGATTTCTTAACACATACCTTAGCTAATCAAACATCTCCATTTGTGGAACCCTTTTGGAGGGGCCCAGTTTATTGGCCTTGGACTAATATGATAAACCTGTACCAGAGCAAGAATGATTTTGCTTCCTCCAAGATAGAAGCTGTTAGTAAGAGAGGGATATAGCAGTAAAATAGTATACAGGGGGCACGACAGGAGGAAGGGGCCCCAAGGCAACTGTCTTTGCTGGTTAGAGTGGCATGTGGTATTTGATATTGATGAATGAAGACATGCTTTGATTTACTCCGTAGATGTGTTCCTGAAAAGTTGTATATAAACCTATATTTTTGGTTGTTATTCATATCTGAATGGCTACATTATATTTTCAGAATTCCTTTATCACTGATTGATTTTTAATTGGCAGAGGTTCCTAAGACTTTCATTCTAACTTTTCTCTGCTACATCTTTTCTCTCACGCAGTTAAGGCCTGCTTTGTAAATCTTAATACACATTTATTGGTTATAATTTTCAAAATTCCTTTGTAATGTGCAAAATGCCCCTTTACCTCCTCAATTTAAATTCTGAAAATCTGGATTTCTCTAACGACAACATCACAAGCATTTATTAAGTACCCGTAATGTGCCAGGTATTGTTCTAGTCTAAGTACTTCATGGATTCATTTATTTGAACCTCACACTCAATGAAACAGATGATATGATTCTTCCATTTTATAGATAAAGAAACTGAGGAGATTAAACAATTCTCCCAAATTCTGCCAGTCAGTAAGTAGCAGAATGTCTCTGAGTCAGGGATTCCTAACTGAGGTTCATTACTGTAACTGAGTCAGACTTGGAAGGCTTTATGCTTGCTTGTTTGGAATCCATTAAATAATTTTGTATTTTCAACAAATATGTATCGAGTTCCCACTCATTGCCAGCCAATCTTCTGTGCACTGAAGGAATAGCAATAGACAAGGCAAACAAAGTTCCTACACTCATGAAGCTTCCATGCAGAGGTGAGGCAGTCTGTAAACAAAGAAGCAAACAAACGTATATGTTACATCAAGTAGTGGAAAGTGCAAAGAAGAAAACTAAAATAAGGTGCAGGCAAGGGCCAAAGTGGGTGTGGGAAGTGGAAGGAGGTAAGGTGCTATCTATCTATCTATATACATACATATATATATATATATATATATATTTTTTTTTTTTTTTTTTTTTTTTTTTTTTTGAGACAGACTCTCACTGTCCTGACCTGGGTAGGGTGGCCCACCATCATCATAGCTCACAGCAATCTTAAACTCCTGGGCTCAAGAGATCCTCTTGCCTCAGGCACCACAGTAGCTGGGATTACAGGCATCTACCCCAATGTGTGGCTGGTTTTTTAAAATTTATTTTTAGTAAATTTGGGGTCTTGCTCTTGCTCAGATCAGTGTTGAACTCCTGAAGTCAAGCAATCCACCTGCCTCAGCCTCCCAGAGTGCTGGGATTACAGGTGTGAGTCACTGCGCCCAGCTGCTATTTTTGATAGGCTGGACAAGAACGGCTTCTCAAGGATGTTGAAGTGCAGGAGAGAGCCATGAGCAGATGTGGTGGAAGAGTGCTCTAGGCAGAGGCCATTGGTGCTTTCAAGGAGCAAGAAAAAGACCAGAGAAACAAGCCATGGGAACAGTGGTAGAAAATGTCAGAATAGCCAAGAAGCCATGAAAAAAAACTTCTGAATTTTATTGAGTACAATGGGAAACTATACAAAGGCTTCAAATGAGAGACTAGAGATTGGCATTATTGTGAGACAAATACCGTATGTGGAGACCAATGAGGAGGCTGTCGCTGGATGAGAAATGAAGGTGACTTGGATTCATCTGCTCACTTATAGAAGCCCCAGGAGAAATAAAGAGTTCTGTGCATGTTAAGCTTGAGATTCCTTATAACAGTCAAGTATAGACTTTGAGAAGGCCATTAAATATAGAAGCCTAGAATTTTATAGGCATTGTTATAACTGGAGGTAAAAATTTGGAAGACATCAATGTGTAGATGTATTAAAAGCTGGGGACTGAATGTGATCATTTGGAGGTGAATGTAAATAGAAAAAGAGAGCCCAGTACTCAATGCAACAATCTTTCTTTCTTTCTTTTCTTTTTTTTTTTTCTGGAGTACAGTGGCACAATCATAGCTCTCCGAAACTTTGAACTCCAGGCTCAAGTGATCCTTCCAGTTCAGCCTCCCAAGTATTTAGGACTACAGGTATGCACCATGATGCATAGCTTTTTTTTTTTTTTTTTCCTTTATTTTTTATTGTTGGGGATTCATTGAGGGTACAATAAACCAGGTTACACTGATTGCATTTTTTAGGTAATGTCCCTCTTACAGTCGTGTCTTGCGCCCAAAAGGTGTGGCACATACCAAAGCCCCATTCCCCTCCCTCCTTCCCTCTCTTTGCTCTTCCTTTCTGATTTCATTTCATTTCTTTCTTTTTTTTTTTTTTTTTTAAGCAGGAACTCAACTTTATTGCGTCAAGCAGCTGCTTATATAGAGCGTGGGGAAGGGGCGGAGAAAGAAGGTGGGGGATGAGGTGCGTGACAGGGTTGGGCCAATGGCATGGTACCACCTTGGCTGTATCTAGGTAGAGGCAGTTTCAGGCTGGGCCTTTCTGAGTCATTGCTTCGCAGAAGTAGCTCAATGGATCTACTTCTAGTCAGGCTCCGGAAGTTGCACTAGGCCTCAGGCATATGGCAGGGCCCAACAATTCCCTCTTTTGTTTTTTGTATGGCAGAAAAACATAGCCCCTATCTTAGGTTGCCTGCTCTTGCAGTTTCAGTCTTACCCGTCATGGGGATACAAACATCAATGGTTTGTTTTTTTTTGTTTTTGATTTAAAAAACTTTTTAGAGACAGTGTGTCACTATGTTGTCCAGACTAGTCTCAAACACCTGGCCTGCAGGGATCCTCTTGCCTTAGCTTCCCATAGTGCTGGGATTACAGATGTAAAGCCACCACACCTGCCTTCAATGTACACTTAATATTCTGTGAATATTCTCAAAGCTCCCTCTGCCTATTGCATATAATAGCCATTGAGGGCCATTGCCTAGATTCATTAATTCCTTAGAGTTTTAAATGTTGACAATTGAATTATCATTTTTTTTCTTCCATTTACTAGCTGGAATACTTCTACGGAAATGTCAATGATTGAACTTAATAAAAGTTTGGTTTTTTGCTCAAGCAATAGTTCGATGAGGACTTTGCTGATGACTATCTTGGGTGGGTGATGGGAGGAAGCATTAACTGTAATGAAGTTCAGGGTTTTGACCAACACAATGGACTAGACATTTTTATTATTGAAATGATACTACTTTGTGACTAAAAGGGAGAATTTTTATTAACTAAGAGTACCAAAAAAGTCTAGGGATTTACCCTAGGTGAATGTATCCAGGTGCTTTCCTAAAAGAACCTGTCCTTAGGACTGGTTTGATCAGGCTGTTGGGAAGAAAGGAATAAAGTTGCTTTCTGTTTTCATTTTAAGAGAGTTTCTGGTTCTGTGAAAAATTACTTGTTTTCTCTAAATAATCAAATTGACTTGAGTGTGGAAATCAGAGTAGCAGATGGCAGGCGTGAATGCAAAGGGTCAGTGGGACGTGATTGCTGGCTTTTCCACTTCTTCGGTGCATGACTTCAGGCAAGTCACTTCCCCCACGTCAGTTTCTTTGTCTTAAAGTGGTAACATATTAGAATGCTTTATCAGGTTGGTGAGCGGAAAAGATGAGCTAAAAAATGAGCTTGTAAAGTATTTAGATAAATGTGTCAGCCGGTCTGTGAAACCAGTGTATGATGCCCCATGATCATATCAATGTACACAGCTATGACTTAATAAAAAAAATAAAAAAATAAAGTATTTAGATGAGCACCTACCCCTTCGTAAGCATTATGAGGTGCTTGCTATGATTTTTATTTAAAAAATTACTACTGCAGCAGCCCAAATCTGAGATAGTGTCGACTGTGACTAGCCTTAACCCGAAAATGTGAACAAGTCTATGTTGTGTTTTAGAACGGTAGCCAACAAGGCTTTGTAGGGGACGCCTGCAGGTGGAGAGTCAGGGAGAAGTAAAGGACAACAATTGGGCCTAGGTTTCTGGCTCGGACATCTGGACGGAATTGGGAGGAAAACAGGCATTACATATACAAGGCTTAATGGAAATTCCTGGTTACTGATGCTTTAAAAGGTCGCCACATTTTAATGGCATTGAAAGATTTGAACGTCACAGGAATGGTTTTATGAAATTTAAAGTGCTCTGAAACCAGGTACTTGTTTTGCTTGGTCACTTATCTGACTCTTTGTCCCACTATTTGAAAGGGCAAGGAGGATTGTAGCTAATTATGTGATAATATTATGGTTTTCCTTTTCAGAACCAAGAATGACCTCAACGGACAATCAATCTTTATATAATAAACGACTTTAGAAAGTAAATGGCACAGTATTGGCTTTTCTAAAACGAATGACTTCTTTGATAGTTGTCCTCCAAAATTGTTGTACGTCTAATCAACTTAATAAACTATATTCAATAAATTTATGTGGTGGGGTCTGTAATAAGTGCCAGGCCTTTATTCTAAAAGCACTCACATAAATGTACAGATAAAATTTTAGCACTAAACATTTTACATGCCTTGAGTGGCAAGTTGCTCTTTGAAACCAGATTGACAGCCTGATTCTTACCCTGTAGTTACACTGAGGCAATATAGGAACCTTTTGTTCTTTGTTACTAACTCCCTATTTTTTTCCCTTCCTTCTAGAATGCAATCAGTGTTGTGAAACAGAATTTTTCTTTTGCCTGAGGTCTTGTAAAAGCTGTCTTTTTTTTTTTTTTTTTTTGAGACAGAGTCTCACTCGGGTTCCCGGAGTAGAGTACCATGATGTGATAGCTCACAGCAACCTCAAGCTTTTGGGCTCAAGAGATCATCTTGCCTCAGTTTTTCAATTTTTTTTTAGAGATGAGGCCTTGCTCTTGCTCAGGCTGGTCTCGAACTCCTGAGCTCAAACAATCTGCCCACCTTGTCCTCCCAGAGTGCTAAGATTACAGGCATGGACCAGAAAAAACTGTCTTTATTACTCCCGTCTGGCCTGGTAGGGGTTGGAAGAGGACTTGTGTTAGACACTAGGGCTGACCTATGAATAGGCAGCTGAGGGCCATTTTGAGTCTCAGCCCTTAACTGTTGTAGAAACGATAAAAGCGATTCAAAGAACTCTTTGTAGATTTCATAACTGCCCATCGTCAGAACTTTCCTTCCAGTCCTCTTTCTTGACAGTTTCTGCAAGGAAAGGTTGGGTCCTTCTGGGTTCTGTCAAAGTGGGAAGAGCACGGTATTCTCTAGACCCTGATGACTATGACTGCAAGGCCCAGCAGGGCTGGGGCCTCATCCTTGATGACTTCAGTATTTTGATGTAGCACACATTCTTTTAGGCAAAAGTAATAAATCTCCTGCTGTCCTGCTATTTAGTGATAGATGTTTGGTTTGGCATGCTAGTCTTTCTTGGTTTTGGCAAACTTATAAAAAGCCAAGGCCAACCCACATAGTCCCAAAGGGAGAAAGTAACAACAAATGCTAAGATAGTGTCCTAATTCCCTGACTAGCTGACAGGTGGAGAGAAGAGGAGGTGCTGGTTTTCAAATAGTGTTTGCTTTAGATAACAGGGGGAAATTTTGAAATCTATATGGGTACTTATAAAGTATCCATATACCTATAAAGTACTTAAAACCAAATGATTAATGTTATTTCCTCTCATTTTATTGTTTATAGCCATAGTGATCTTCAGTTGCTCTGAAGATTTTCCAAAGTCAACATCTTCTTAGTCGTGATGGTAGGGTACTTTGGAGAATCTATTGGATATTTATTTATGTGCTGGAGCAAGCCTAGAACTATTTATTATTTTTCTTCTTTTAGATTTTTTTAAGTTTAATCAAAGTAATATATGTACATAGCAAAAAAAAAGTATTGAAGAGTTTATACTGAAAACAGCAGCTCTCTGCCCTATTTCCCAGTCCTACTTTTCATAGTCATCCCCTCTTCCCCCTCCCTTTTTTTTTGGTGAAAAGGTTAAAATTTTTAATTACTGATTTTTAAATTTTAAATTTTAAATTACTTATTTAATTCCCATCTCAATCCCATAAAACATAGGCATTATTATTCCCAATGAAAATCAGAGATATAAGGTAATTTGCTTGTGCTTGTTATCAAGCTATAAGACCAAGATTTGAATTCCGGTTTGAGCCCTTTTGCTTATTTTTATTTTATTTTATTTTTTTTAGAGACAGGTTCACTGTATTGCTCAGGCTAGAGTGCAGTGCCTATTCACAGATGCCATCATTGTAGCACTATGACCTCTAACTCTTGGGTTCAAGGGATCCTCATGTCTCAGCCTTAATTACTGACTTTTACATCTTTATTTCTCTAAACTGCTCCCAAGAAGTTACAACTGCCAGTAATCTGTTATGCATCCTTTAACACTGTTTTTGTGCTTATAATAAATATATATATATGTACATAGAAGTAGCAACCACTTTTTTAGTAGTTTTTCCTTTTTAGTATTCCAGTAATGACCTCCAAACTTTCAATTATATGCTTTTGCTGACATTTCTTGATTTCTCTATTTATTTTTTTTTAGAGACAGAGTCTCACTTTATCGCCCTCAGTAAAGTGCTGTGGCGTTACAGCTTACAGCAATCTCCAACTCCTGGATGTCGGTGATCTTCTTGTCTCAGCCTCTTGAGTAGCTGGGACTACAGGTGTCTGCCAAAATGCCTGGCTATTTTTTTGTTGCAGTTTGGCTGGGGCCAGGTTTGAACCTGCCACCCTACCTACTGAGCCACAGGTGCCACCCCTCTCTATTTATTTTTTTGAGACAGAGTCTCATTCTGTTGCCCTGAGTAGAGTGCTGTGGCATCATTATAGCTCACAGCAACCTCGAACCCTCCAGCTTAAGCAATCCTCCTGCCTCAGCCTTCCAAGTAGCTGGGACTACTGGGGCTGTCCACCACCCCTGGCTAATTTTTCTATTTTTAATAGAGACGGGGTCTCACTCTTGCTCAAGGCTTGAGGCTGTTCTCAGACTTTTGAGCTCAAGTGAGCCACCTGAGTTGGCCTCCTGGAGGGCTAAGATTACAGGCATGAGCCACCATGCCTGACCTTGATTTCTCAATTATCTATTCACATTATCTATTCACTCCCTATAATAAAAACAAGGATTTTGCTACTCTCTCCCAGTTTTTGATAGTTATTGTTATAGTTTCATTCTTGGTTACTTTTATAGTATTGAATAACATACTTAAGTCTCTAGGTTTTGTCCCATCAGACTCCTTAGCTGTATCCATCCATTCAATGATTATGTATTGTGTGACTACCCTGGTGACAGGCACTGTTCCAAGTGCTCAGTGAAAGAAACAGAGATTCCAGGTTCATTAGCACTTACATTCTAGTGTGTGTGTGGAGAGAGTGTTCAGACACGTAAATTGTATAACAGATGTTGATAAGTTCAACATGGAAAAAATGAATAAAACAGGGAAAGAGAGATCAGGAGTCAGGGAGCAGGGAGTAATACTTTAAAATCAAGTGGTTAGATTTGGCCTCATCGAGAGGCAGTATTTGAGCAAAGACTTAAGGGCAGGAGGGTGCTATCTCTGGGGGCCTGAGTCCCCACAAGCTTTGCTGAGATCTGCACTGAGGGCAGTTGACTCAAGAAAAAAATTCAGCCTCAGTTATCTGAGCTGAAATAACCACTGGGAGCCTGTGAGAGGTGTGTCCTCAGCCAGCAGCATCTCAAGTGCAGCCAGCAAGCGTAGCACTGGCCATTCTCCCAGAGGTCTCTTTATTAAATCAAAAGTCATGAATCATGTTGACAGCACAATACATAAACTTCATGTGTAAGTTATTCAAAGCATGGGGCCTCAAGTAATCATTAACAGTCAGAAGAAGGTAAAAAAGGGAAGGTAAATCATGCAGGCACACCACGTGATTACAGTTTAAACTTTACAAATCAGGGATAGACTTACCTACCTCGCTTCAGTGATTTCCGTACATGCCTGGGCAGGACTCAGCCAATAGTAATCTTTAGTTGCTAGGCATACTGTTCTTAGCCACCAGGTAACAATTGGGTTATCTGTGCCACCTGAAAAGGGGGTTTGCAGAATCCTGGACTCTGGTCAGCAGGACCCTCAGAAATCTAGCCCTGAGCCTGCTGGGTGCCAGACATCCTGTGTATACCACCAGGCTATTGCTAGCCTCAAGGGGCTTGAGGAACTTGGACTCTGGTCAACAAGCCTCCAGAAATACCTGGTCTAAACTACACTACAAACCTACTCCCACAGTTACCCATGTGAGTGTTTTAGGGAACTGAGTTCCAGACAGAGGGAATAGCAAAGGCCCCAAGGCAGGAGTGTGGTTGGCACATTCAAAGAGTGACAAAGACATTTGTATGGCTAGAATGGAGTGAGCAAAAGGCAGTGCGGTAGCTAAAGAGGTCAGAGCTGTAACAGAGGGTGAGCTGACATAGGGCCATGTGGATCAACATCAGGAATTCTTGCTTTTCCCCTGGGTACAATGGGAAGCCATCACAAGGTTTTGAGCAGAGAAGTGACATGGTCAGACTTGTAGTTAGAAGAATTTGTGTAGCTTCCAGAAACTGGGAAAGCCTTGGTGAAATCAGGGGACTAGTTGGGAGGCTCTTACAGTAACCGAGAGGAAGATGATCATAGTTCCTGCCAGGGGGTGCTCGTGGAGAGTGGACGAGAAGTGATTGCGTTCTGGAGATACTTTGATAAGGCTATTAGGCCTTTTCTCCTTTCTTCCACCTTTCTCCTTTCTAGCCATCCTATTCTGTCAACCATATTTTTGTTTTATGTGTTTAAGGTTAATATCAAGTTCTTTCTTTATTGTAGCCCATCTTTCATCTGTTGTTTCTAATTGATGCAGAAAGTTTAAAATCAATTATCTCCCCCCAATTTATATTATTATGGCTATTTAATTTTTGTTTATTGTATAGGCAAAGAGTCCAAGGTCATGACCTGTGGGCTCCTTTGCATAAGAATGTACTAGTCTCTAAATAAATTATCTTTTATAATTTCAGAAATTGCTTAAAATGATGCCAAATTTTCGCTGGCTTCATATTGATATTGTGACTTTTTTTTTTTTTTTTTTACACAATTCTTATTGTTTGTCTTTCCTGGAATTTTCTATTGTCTTTCTTTAATCTTGTTGAGAAAAGAAACATGTTTTCGTCACATCATTGGTGTCATCCATTCCCATAGTCATTCTTTTTGTTTGTTTGTTTTTAGAGACAGTTTCACTCTGTTGTCCTCCATAGAGTGCTGTGGTGTCATAGCTCACAGCAACCTCCAGCTCTTGGGCTTAGGTGATTCTCTTGCCTCAGCCTCCCAGTAGCTGGGACTACAGGCGTCCGCCACAACGCCCAGCTATGTTTGTTTGTTGTTTGTAGAGACAGGGTATCTTTTTGATCAAGCTGGCCTCAAACTCCTGAGCTCAAGTGAGCCTCCCGCCTTCCAGAGTTGCTAGGATTACAGGTGTGAGCCACTGCACCTGGCCGTCATTCTATTTTTTGGTGCAAACTAAATTTTATTTTTCTTCTTGAAGATAGTATTATACTTGAGGCCCACTGAGTTCCTATTCTGATTTAGATTGTTTTGTGAACCCCATACACAGCTGTCACCCTGGAATTGTTTTCCATTAGACTCTGTAGTTAGTTCCACTCTTTTCTTATATGTAGATTCCACATCTTCTTCCTTGTTGGTTTTAACCTTTTTGTCTGGAATATATCCAAAAGAATCTTCTTCAGAAAAAACAGATGGGAAATGAAATTTCTGCATCTTGAAAATCTGAAAATGTCTTTAATAGGCTTTCACATTGATTATAGGTTGGTGGAGCACAGAATTCTATATTTAAACATGTCCCCCTCAAAACTGTGAAGGCATCATTTCACTTTTCTGGCACAAAGTATTAATCCTAAGCTTGACGCTGGTATAGTATTGTTCCTTTGTAAATGACCTTTTTTCTCTTACTCTCTAGAGCAGTGTTTCCAACAAGTGTGCCACGAGAGGATCTTAGGGGTGCCACAAAATTTTTTAAAGATCATTAATTAAATTGTTTTCAAAAGGAAGTTCAAAGCACAGTAAGTATAATCTTTTTTTAACTCCTTTTTTTTTTTTTTTGTAGAGACAGACTCTCACTTTATCACCCTCGGTAGAGTGCCGTGGCGTCACATAGCTCACAGCAACCTCCAACTCCTGGGCTTAGGAGATTCTCTTGCTGGGACTACAGGCACCCACCACAACGTCCGGCTATTTTTTGTTGCAGTTTGGCCGGGGCGAGGTTTGAATCCACCACCCTCCGCATGTGGGGCCGGTGCCCTACCCAGTGAGCCACAGGCGCTGCCCCTTAACTCTTTTTTTGATCAACATAATTTAAGTGTCGATAATAAACACTTAAATTTTATTTAAGAGAGATAAAAGAAATTGAAAAACACTGCTCTAGAGGCTTTAAAAAGCAAGAACCATCTTGAACCATCTTCAAGAGAAGATGTCTGTTTTTTTTTAAAACCAGGAGACCAATATTGATATTGGTTTTCTCTTCCTGTGTTCACTGAAATATTATTCATACACAGTAGCTGAGATGTGAAAAGAACCTAAATGTCTATCAACAGAAAAATGGATAAAGAAATTGTGTTATATACATAAAACAATATTACTCAGCTATAGAAAAAGGAAATCCTGTCATTTGTGATAACATAGGTGAACTTGGAGGACATTCATTATGTTAAGTGGAATAAGTAAGTCACAGAAAGACAAATACTGCAGGATTTCACTTATGAACATTCTCCTTAGTAAAGTATCTCTACAATGGAAAAGCAAGCATCTCGTGTGCTCAGTACTAATGTGAAAGTAGTAGTTGAACAAGTACAGACCCACATGGGAGAAAAATACAGGTGTTGTGGTCTAGAGAGGGGGGAGGAGAGGAGGAAGAAGGGGTGAAGGAACAAAGGGAGCGGAGAGTGATTGGCAGGACATCGACTAAAGTGCACCACGTGAAAAGCTCGACTACAACTTGAACTGTAGCTTAGACATGAAATCAACGTAACCTAAACATTTGTGCCCTTCTATCAATCTGAAATTTAAAAAGAAAAAAAAAACTTCTCTTAGTATTTGGTATTCTAAAACTTCATGATGCTGTATTTAGACAATCTTTTTTCATTTATTAGACACTTGTTTATTCCCTTTATTAGGAATAGTGATGTCTTTTTTTTTAACTCTGGAGAAAATATATGTCTCTACGCAGTATACATACAGTATCATTTACGTATGTAATTTTTTATCTCTCTACATATTATATAATTTTTAAAAAGCTATTTCATTCTTCCCTTTTTTTTTCTTTTTGTAACTGCCGTTCGCTGGACATAGCACCTTCTGAATTTATTCTCTTTGTTTAATCTTGTCTCTGATGTTTCTCTCTCTCTTATCCTTTGCATGATGTTCTAGGAGAGAACCTAGACTCTGCCTTTCACCCCTTCTGGTATTTAAAATTTCAGCAATCACGTGCTTAATATCCAATAACTCTTTCTTCTTTTGGATTTTTCTTTTGGTTTGTGTGGGTAGAGGTCAGGATAAGGGAGTGGAAGTGTCCAGTTCTAGTTTTGTGGAAGCAATGTTTTTTCAAATCTCCCTGAGAGCGTGAATTAAAAATTTATTGTTAGTATCTTTGTCTTTCTCTTTTTGTTTGCTTGTTTTCTTTCCTGTGATCTTAGTTGTCCATCATACTCATATTGAAGAATGAGACTGTTGTAGGTTTTAGGAGTTTTTTACTGTTGTATGTAAAGGTCTGTTTTCACATGGGATACTTGCCAGTTCGAGGGAGCTCGGTTGTACAGAGGAGAGATAATTGAATATGGTAATGCTAGTTACCCAAATAAACTCCCGAATCTTAGTGACTTAACACAGTAGATGTTTATTTCTTATCTATCATAACGTGAATGTTCCTGATGGGCCAGCGGCTTCTTGTAGGTGGCGATTCGGAGACCCAGGCTTCTTCTACTGGTGTTACTAGCATCTCCACAGGGCTTGGTGCCTTCTGCTCCTGGCTGGCAAAAAAGTAAACAAGAAAGTGAAAAGGCATGCCTGCTTTCTTAAAAGTCCTGGCCTGGGCTGGGCGCAGTGGCTCATGCCTGTAATCCTAGCCCTCTGGGAGGCTGAGGAAGGTGGATTGCTTGAGCTCAGGAGTTTAAGACCAGCCTGAGCAAGAGTGAGACCATTTCTAAAACAAAATAGCTGGATGTTGTATTGGGCATCTGTAGTTCCAGTTACTCGGGAGGCTGAGGCAAGAGAATCGCTTGAACCCAAGAGTTGGAGGTTGCTGTGAGCTATGATGCCACAGCACTCTACACAGGGTGACAAAATGAGACTTGGTCTAAAAAAAAAAAAAGTCCTGGCCTGTCAGTGACATATGGCTTCTATTGACATCCCAGGCAGTTAGATGACTACACTTGAATGAAATAGAGGCTGGAAAATGAAGTCCTTGCGTTGCCAGTCACCTCCCAGCGACAGCATTATGTTGAGAAAGAAAGAACATAGATCTTGGTGGATAGCCAGCCATTGCTTTCAGAAATAGATGTATCCACTGGTTACCTTCAATTTAAGGTTAGAAGATAGAGGAGATTTGGGTCTCCAAGATACAAGAATGGGCAGAACTTTACTTGGAGTACTGGCATCCATGTTTAGCTTTGCTAATTCTCATCAACCAGTGGATTCAGTTTTTCTTTTCTTTGTTTTTTTGTTTTTTGTTTTTTTGAGACAGAGTCTCACTATGTTGCCCTCAGGTATTGAGCCATGGTATCACAGCAACCTCCAACTCTTGGGCTTAAGCGATTCCTTTGCCTTAGCTCCAAGCAGCTGGAACCACAGGCGCCCACCACAACCCCTGGCTATTTTTTTGTTGCAGTCGTCATTGTTGTTTAGCTGGCCCAGGCTGGGTGTGACCCTGCCAGCCTGGGTGTAGGTGGCCCGTACTGTAACCACTGTGCTACAGGCGCCAAGTCTGGATTCAGTTTTTCAAGAGAAGATGTCTGTTTTTTTTTAAAACCAGGAGACCAATATTGATATTCTGTGTGTTAGTATTTAGGAGTGGGAGAGGAGGGCAGGGAGCACAGGCAGGTGTCATATTGCAGACTGTGCGCTGAAAGTTCACTTTCAATGAACCCTGTCATTTTGGCCTTTCCTTTGCCCCCTGCCCTCTGAAGCATCTGCCAACTCAGCCTGGAGCTTCTGTGGGTTTCTGCCTTGGAGAATAACTTGCTCCTACACAAAATCCCTTCCTGCGTATTTTGGGCTGCTGGTCCTCTGGTGTAACCATGGCTTCCTAGTCTCTTCCCATCTTTCATGTGTTTGTTTTAAACTCTCATCCACTGGCCATTCTCTTATAGTTCTCTTTACTGTTCTGAGTTTATTCCTGTGTTATCATCAGGTCTTGGAAGTTAGGGAAAAAAAGCTTAGCTCTACTGTATTATATTTGAAGCCCCCAAAGCTCTTTCTCGAGGAAGGCTCCAAGTTGCCTTATAACAGTCATTCAGGTATTCACCCAGAGTTCTATTCTGACAAGCCAAGGATTTAATTTTCTTTGATTTTATTTAAAATGTAACCTGTCTGTTTATTTGTTTTTAAAGCATGATAGATCTGGCAGCTCAAAATACTAGCTTTCCGTGTTCTTATCAGTACAGGGAGCACTGGCTCATGCCTGTAATCCTAGCACTTGGGAGGCCGAGGTGGTGGATTGCCTGAGCTCACAGGTTTGAGACCAGCCTCAGCCAGGATGAGACCTCATCTCTAAAAATAGCCAGGGGCTGTGGTGGGCACCTATAGTCCCAGCTACTCAGGAGGCCAAAGTAAAAGAATCACTTGAGCCCAAGAGTTTGAGGTTGCTGTGAGCTGTGATGCCAAGCGCTCTACCCAGGGTGACAAAGTAAAACTCTGTCTCAAAAAGAAAAAAAAAATTAATGGAAGTAAAACAATTCATAGGTAATAAAAATGTGTGTGAGATATTGACCTCTTAGAAATGTCATTAATCAGGCATGTGGGTATGTTTTGAGTATGTAAAAATAGAGGTTAAGTTTAATTTGAGAAGTATGCAGAGAGAGTTAAGCTTTGCTTGATCAGGCCAGTGCCAGGAGGGTAGTTACCAGCAATCCCTGTGGTAGACTTGGGAGGCACTTAGATCCTGGAAAACCAAAGTGCTTATTCTACTCCTGGCAACTCCCTGGATTTGATGCTGCTACCTGACTGCTGGGTTACCGGTAGCTATACTGAAATACTGTGTTTGTTTTCTTCCAGGACTATGCTCACTCTTACTCTCTAGGCCTTTGCATGTGTATTTCTCACTGTCTGGTGTGTTTTTCTCACTTCACTCTCCCTTTTCCCACGACTTATTCCTATCCATTCTTTCATTCTCATGTCGAGATGTCACTTCTGCCAGAAAATCTTTTTTGATCCTCCAAATTTGGATTAGATTCTTCTTACCAGAGTTATTTTTAAAACTGTGGCACAGGTTGGCAGAGTCTACCAATCCCATCTTTAACAAAAGGCCAGGTGGGAGAGTGGTATTTCTGGAGGTGTGTTTCAAAGATATTTGTGTCAGTTACTCTAACTTTGATGTTTGGAATAAGCTGGAACAAACATTGACTTCCCACAGCTGCCTTGGCTGAGTTGTGTTTTAGTATTATGGCCTCTACTTTAACACAACAATTGACAAGAAATAGCCTTATAAAGGCTTTTTGTAATCACTTTAAGAATTTTTAAAGGATATTACCTGCTTCCTTCATCACTCAGTGAGACATTTTTAAACAACTCATAACTATAAAAATGTTCACTTTTCTGAAGGAATTGATGTATTCTCTTCTTTCTGATAATGAGAATCATGCATCTGACTAAATTCCCCTTTATTATTAGTATTTTAGTATTCTCTAGTCTTTTTTTTTTTTTGAGACTGAGTCTCACTCTGTTGCCCTAGGGTAGAGGGCAGGATGTCATAGCTCACAGCAACCTCAGACTCCTGGGCTCAAGGGATCCTCTTGCCTCAGCCTCCCAAGTAGCTGGAACTATAGGTGTGCAGTACCATGCCCAGCTAACTTTTCTATTTTTGACAGAGAGGGAGTCTCACTTTTGCTCAGGGTCTCATGCCTGAGCTCAAGCAATCCACCTGCCTCAGACTCTCAGTGCTAGGATTACAGGCTTAAGCCACGGTGCCCAGCCTAGTCTTGATTCTCTACCTCTAAACTGTAGTAATATCTCTGAGACAATGTAAATTTGGGTAGAACTCACTTGGTAAATGGCTTTCATTCTTCACCTGGGTGCAATTTTCCAATGAGGGCCAGCAAAAGGTATTATCTTCTGCAGGGTAAAGAGTCAGGAAATGATTACTTTGGAATCATTTGGAATCATTACTTTGGAAAGAGGAAATGAGGCTTTATCGATTTAATGGATGGGGCACATTTTGTAATACTTAGTCTATTTCTTACATAGCTCATAAATGAAAGCAAAGAAACTAAAACACATTAACCAGAAGACTAATTGAAAATGTTTTTTTTTTTTTAAATCTTGAAATAATGTGGCCATGAATTTTCTACGATTGAACTATTTGAACTCTACTTACAGTATGAATTCACTGTATCTTCCTTGATCGTTGAATCTCTAATTCTATAGGGTTAATAAAAAGCATACGCTTTTTGTTGATGATGAACTCTGTTCATTTTATGTTATGCACGTTGTATACTAAGTGTTTTTATTGTAAGATACTTCAACACCCTATAGAACAAGGAAACGTGTAAATACATAAGTATAAAAATAAAGTAAATAAAATAACAGACTCAGTTGACTATACTTCAGGATGTATCTACTATGAATATAACATATTCAATATCTGTATTATTTCCATAAAGGAATTTTCTTCCCTTTTAAGATGTCTTTGAAGACATACTAAGTAGCATCAGTCCTTGTACTGGGTTGAATAGTGTCCCGCTAAAATTTATGTCACCTGCAACCTCAGAATGTGACCTTACTTGTAAACAGGGTCTTTGCAGATGCATTTAGTTAGGACGAGGTCGTGCTGGATCAGGGTGGTAAATCCAATGGCTGGTATCCTTATAAGAAGGCGCAGAAAGACACAGAGACACACGGAGGATGAATGCATGGTGGAGGTGGAGATTGCAGTGATGCAGCTACAGGCCAGGTCTGCCAGAGATTGTTGGCAATCACCAGAAATCAGGAAATGAGTGAACAAATTCTCTTTCAAAGGCTCTAGAAGGAACGACCTTGCCAATAACTTGATTTTAGTCTTCGGGCCTCCTGAATTGTGAAGGAGTGAAATTTCTACTTTTTTAAGCCACTTAGTTTCTGGTGATTTGTTAAGGCAGTCCTAGGAAACGAATGCAGTACACTATCCCGACTAAAAGTTTCAAAAATCCCTATCTCTGTATACACCTAAATGGAGCATCCAATGGGTGCTCCATAAATAATTGCCAATTTTATCCTTCAAAAGAGAGAGTTAATTCGGTCTATAAAACATAAACAAGAGGGGCATTTCCACAGTAGTTTGAAACAAAACACGTTCTCTCCCTTTTCCTTCCTTCCTTCCTCTCTCCATCCTTCTTTCCCTTCCTCCTTCCTTTTTCCTCCCTCCCTCCCTCCCTTCCTTCCTTTCTTCCTCCCTCCCTTCCTTCCTCCCACCCTCCCTTCCTTTCTTCTCCTCCCTCCCTTTTTTTTGACATAGTCTCACACTGTCTCCCCAGCTAGAGTTCAGAGTGCAGTGGTGTCACCGTAGCTCCCTGCAACCTCAAACTCAAACTCCTGGGCTCAAACAATCCTCCTGCCTTGGCTTCCCAGAGTGCTAAGATTACAGGTGTTTTTTTTTTCTTTTTGTATTAATAGAAAACATACCATGGGTGAATACAAAATTTGCTATAATTGCATTTTGAAAAGTTTTATCACATGAATATGATGAATTACAGTCAAAGGAATGGACTTAAACTAATGTTATCAAATTTCCTATGTCAGAGTGATGCTACGCACAGATCACATAAAGATGTGATCATCTGATTCTGTTACAGCCACATCTGACTCCATCTACTGTTGTACTGGGTTTCACTGAGGTGACCGTTAACTTGGAAAAGATACTGATTAAATAAACTGTATTTGCAACATTTACGAGAAAAAAACTGACGCAATGTATTTCCACACTTGATAAGCTTTCATGATATTGCAATACAAAGGGAAAATGTAAAAAAGAATGATAAATAAAACAGGAATAAGTGAAAATTGTTAATTTTTACAACTTATTTTTTTTTCAAATCATGAATGTATTTTATCCAGAATGGATTTACTTATTTTTATATCATAGCTAAACATATCATTGAATCTGGGGAAAAATATTAGTTGAATGAATTCTTTTTATAGAAAAATGCCTACAACACGGCCCAAGGCATTCTGAAGCTGTCATTCTGATGTTTTATCATCCTCTACTGGTGAGTGAGCCAAACTACATGTAGCCTTTTTTCCCCCACTAAAGGTGTCTTTTCTAAAGGTTAAAAAAAATGCATTTTTTGTACATGTGCTAAATCTATGAAATTTGTTTATGAAAAATACTGAAAGTAAGGCAGACAGAAAATGATCTGTTTATGTTTCTGTGAGCTCCTCAGTAGAAATTAAAGATGTTTTATTTTATCTTCATGTCCCTAGCAGCCAGAATGATGTTTAGCATTCTGTATGTGTAGTCAATAAATGCTGGATAAATGAAATGTTGAGGCAATTTGTGAAATTATCACTGTTTTCATTTATGATTTTTTTTTTTTTTGAGACAAAGTCTCGTTATGTCATCCTCGGTAGAGTGCTGTGGTGTCACAGCTCACAGCAACCTCAAACTCTTGGGCTTAAGTGATTCTCTTGCCTCAGCCTCCCAAGTAGCTGGGACTACAGGCACCCATCACAATGCCTGGCAATTTTGGGGGTGGTGGTGTTGTAGTTGTCATTGTTGTTTGGCAGGCCAGGGCTGGGTTTGAACTGGCCAGCTCTGGTGTATGTGGCTGGTGCCCCAGCCTCGGAGCTACAGGTGCCGAGCCTCATTTATCATTTTTATAATTATTTCATAAAAAGCATTACTATGTGGATGTATATAAATTAATAAAACAGACATTTCTAATATCTTGATTTCATATAAAACACTGCAGTCATTTTAACTTCAATGTAGTTAACAGCTTCAAACCCTATATTGTTAATAATTTTTATTGTGGTATAACAGGCATTTTTCTGGTTACCTGTTATTCTGAATAGTTGTGCCTATGAATTGGGGATGCTTATTGGTTAGAATTAGGAACAGTTGTAGGGGATAGCAAATCTGAAATACCAGTGCTTACGGTTTGAATTTATTTGTGTCACACATAAACCTAGACATTCTGAGGCTGACATGCAGTTTCTGTAGTCATCTGGATCCTTCTGTCTTATGAACACATCATACCTAATCTGTGAGCGCTAACTACTTGCTTACAGAGCCTCTGAGAGAGCAGACTAGAGCAGCCGCATGTCACAGCAGAGTGGAGGTCAGTATCCCAGCAGCTCTGACACAGGTGCTGATGTAATGGTGCATTGCAACTCTCTACGCCCAGTATCCCCTATTCTGAGCTGCACGATGCAGTGTAAGTTTCACATGTTGATATCCTATAAATTCATGACCACAGAAAAACCTTAGCCAGTTCCTCTCGTGACATAGTCTTCCCCTCTCCACAGCAACTAGCCGTCCCTTCTCCAATCTCGTCAGACTTCTGGCCCTCACGTCCTGTCTTTCTCATCCTCTCTCCCTCACTGCCTTACAGCTTCATTTTCACCAGAGTGCTCCACTCTTCACTTAAGAAACTCAAGTCGTTAGATGGACCCCTTCATCTTTCCACCACCATATCGTGTAAACTCTTAACGGAATTTGTGCCTGTTTTTCAGTTGCATTAGAGGAAGGATGTCTACGGCTGCAGTTCGTGGAGGTGCAGAGAATATGGAGAATTGTATTTACTCAAGGTTATGGTTTTCCCAAATGAATAAGGGAAATGAAAGAGGCAGTAGGGAGTAAAGGGATACGGAAGGTATTGGCTAGGATGATGGATCATGGAGTCTACATGAAGGAAAAGAGAGAAATAACATAATGAAGAAAAGGCTGTTACAATGGGGAAACATTATATATGTAGGTCCTGGTGGGTTCCTGTTTCTAGTACTTGCCTATTAATTAATCATTTGTCTTTTCCCTATTGATTTATAGAATTCCTTATCTACTCTGAACGCTATCTTTTATTAGTTGCAAGGCTTATATTTTCATTTTATCTAGGGTTTTTCTTTCTTTCTGTATTTTGATGTCAAGATATTTTCAATTTTACCAAGTATTTATTTTATGCTTTTCTATGTGTTGTTTTTATAACTATCTTTCTACATTGAGATCACGAAAGTATTCTCCTGGATTTTCACTGTTAAGGTTTCACAGTTTACATTTAGATCTTTACCTGGAATTTATTTTTATGCACAGTATGAAGCAGGAATCTATTCAGTCTTTAACTCTACCCGGTCTAGTTTCTGCTTTACCAAAATGCTGGTTCCTTTTTTTGCCAAATCAAGAAAACCCTTTTCAGTTCTAGTTTTTCATTTCACTCAAGGTCTTCTTTAGTAAACTAACAATAACTATGATCATGAAATGCTTTTTTAAGAGACTGGTTCTCATTCTGTTGCCTGAGCTAGTGTGCCATGGAATCGTCATTGTTCCCTGAAACCTCAAACTCCTGGTCTCAAGTGATTTTCTTGCCTTAGCCTCCCCAGTAGCTGGGACTATAGGTGCATGTCACTATTCATGGCTCAGTTTTTTTTTTTTTTGGTCTTGCTGTGTTCTCAGGTTGTCTGGAATTTCTGGCCTCAACAGTTCTTCTGCCTTGGCTTCCCAAAGTGCTGGGATTACAGACATGAGCCACAGAATTCAACTGATTTATTAAGTACTTTTTATGTGTCAGGCCATGTGTTAAGTATTTTTCTACTTAATATTCATAATACACTGTTTAGACAGAGCTGATACTGATGAGAAAAGAAGCTTAGAGAATTTATGTAACTTGTCTAAGATTATTCAAGTCCAAGAAGATCCAAGTTGAGCCTGAGCTCAAATAAACCATGATGACTCTTTTGGCACAATCTGATGTCTACATTTTAAAGTTTTTCAGAGCTCGATCTACAGACTTTTTCTTCCCCTACATTTCCAACGTGATCTTTTCTCCTATAGCTTTAACAGCTATCTGTATTGGCCGAGCGCAGTGGCTCTTGCCTGTAATACCAGCACTTGGGAGGCAAAGGTTGGTGGATTGTCTGAGCTCACAGGTTCAAGACCAGTCTGAGCCAGAGCGAACCCTTGTCTCTAAAAATAGCTGGGCGTTGTGGCGGATTCCTGTGCTGAGGCAAGAGAATCACTTGAGTCCGTGAGTTTGAGGTTGCTGCGAGCTGTGACATCACTGCACTGTATAGAGAGTGACAAAGTGAGACTCTGTCTCCAAAAAAATAAAAAAATAAAAAAACTATCTATCTACCAGTGACTTACAAATTTGTCATGTACAGTAGACCCTCTATCATGGACCACTTCTCCAGATTAACCACTTCCTTAAATTGACTTAATTTTCATAGACTGGACATGCACCACACGTACATATCAGTACAGTGGGCCTATTTCCTTATGTTGACCACCTTTGTATGTTAACCAATTTGTTATAGTCCCTGGGGTGGTCAGTGGTCAACTTACACAAGTTCTACTAATTTCCAGCCCAGACCTCTTTCTTAAGCTATGCGTGAAATTCTGCCACTTGTATGACTCACAGGCATCTCAAACTTAACATGTCTAAAACTGAACTTTTGATCTTATCTTCATTCTCCTCCATCTCAGAGACTGGCAACTCCATCTACATAATGTTTTCTGCCAGAAATTTGAAAGTCATTTTTGGCACCATTCTTTCCCTTCATCACAAAGTTCTTTCATTTCTACCTTTAAAGTATTTCATGATCTATCTACTACTCTCTTACCATTGCCACTATTCTAGTACAGGCTGGCCACTCCAAAAATCTAACTCAGTGAATTTCAACCAGTGTTCCAGGAGAGGACCTTAGGTATGCCATGAAACATTTTAAAGATCATTAATTAAATTGTTTTCAGAAGAAGTTCAAAGCACAGTAAGTATATTCTTTTTTTTTTTTTACTCTTTTTTTGATTATAATTTAAGTGTGCTGAGGAAATTTAACTATAGGATCAAGTGTGCTGTGTGATAAAAAATGTTGAAATACACTGGAGTAGATCAATCTATAGCACATTCCTAGAATGCTCCCTTGTGCCCTGCTCAGTCAATAAACATTCTCACCCCAAAGTAATTATTATTATGACTTTTATTTACATAGTCTTGAAAACTATGTACTCTCTAGGAGAGTCATCTATTTTGGTGCGCACTTTTTCTTCGCTGTTCAGTATTTCTTTACATGAATACTACATTTTATTTGTCTGTTGTACTGTTGATGGACAACTGTGTTGTTGGAAGCCATTATGAATAAAGCTGTTATGAACATTTATGCACTGGTGTTTTAGGAAACATAAACACTCCTTTTCCTCAGATCTACCTACCAGGGGAAGAATTGTTGGGTCATAGGATAAATGCCTACTCGGCTTTATATCTTTACTTGTTTTGTTGTCTGCTTTTCCTATTGGCAACTGAAAGCGATATGTTTAAATCTCTGACCATGATTGTGGATTCTCTATCCCTCCTTTAATTTTGTCAACTTTAGCTTTATATGTTTTGAAGCTGTATTATTACATGCACACAAATTTAAGATTAACTTGCAATTTTTTTGCCTTTAAAAGACAAAATACTTTGTTTAATATTGGTGTAGTTGCAATAGCTTTTTTGGATTAGTGTTTGCTTGGTATAGTTTTAAAAATCCTGTTGCTTTCAGATTTTCTCTGTCCTTATAATTAGTGTGTTGAAAAGCATACTATCTAATCTTTTAAGAATTACAGTGTTATTAAAAAAAATCTTTTATTTAGTGTTAGGACATTTTATATTTTAAATTATTATAATAGCTGGGTTTAAGTAGAGAACTTATGTTATCTTCATGCTTATTTTCTATTGATTAAATTTGTTCTTTTCCTTTCTTTTTTTATTTCCTTTTGAGTTAATCAGGTATGTTCATTATTTAGTTATTTCTCCTTTATTAGCTTGTTGGTTATATATTCTTTTCTTTTTTTTAATGCAGAATCCTCAAAGTCCTGGGCTCAAGCAATCCTCTTGACTCAACCTTCTGAGCAGATGGGAAAACAGGGGGCACAGCACCCAGCAATTTTTAGAGAGGGGGTCTAGCTCTTGCTCAGGTTGGTCTTGAACTCCTGAGCTCAAGCAATCCACCTGCCTTGGCCTCCCAGAGTGTTAGGATTACAGACGTGAGCCATCGCATCCCTGTATATTCTTTTAATTTTTTATGATTACTCTCCAGATTATAATTGGAGTCCTTTGTTAAGTACAGCTGCTTTTGTATGGTACTGTGTTTTACCTATTTTTTTTTTTCTTTAATATGCTTTTAAGATTTTCATTTTGTCTCTGGTTTTCAGCAGTTTGATTATGATGTGCCTAAAATGTAGTTGGCTTTCTGTTTAGTCTTTTTTTTTTTTTTAGACAGAGTCTCACTTTTGTCGCCCTGGGTGGAGTGCCATGGTGTCATAGCTCACAGCAAGCTCATACTCTTGGGTTCAAGTGATTCTCTTGCCTCAGCCTCCTGAGTAGCTGGGACTACAGGCATCTGCCACAATACCCCGCTATGTTTTTTTTTTTTTTTTAATTTTTTTTAAGAGACGGGGTCTCACTCTTGCTCCAGTTGGTTTCCAACTCCTGAGCTCAAGCAATCTGCCCTACTCAGCCTCCCAGACTGCTGGGATTACAGGCGTGAGCTACTGCCCCTAACCTCTTCTGATGTTTTAAAATCTATGATTTGATTTTTTTTCAATTTTGGGAAAAGTTCCATATCAAATTTCTTCAAATATTGTTCTATCCTATTCTCTCTCTTTTCTCCATATGGTGCATATAGGTGTGCTAGATCTTTTCCACACGTCCCATGTATCTGCTGTCTTCTTTTCCGTATTTCTATTCTTTTTTTCTCTTTGTGTTTTAGTTTGGATTTTTTTTCTTACTGAACATATCCTCCAGAGCTCACCAATCCTGTGTTTCATTCTACATAATGTGCTATTAAATTCGCACATGCAGTCTTACTATTAGCATTTTAAAATTTTAGACTTTCTATTTGATTCTTTTTTAAAAAATAGATTCCAGGTGTCTTGTGAAAGTCTCTATCTTTCCTTCTAATATCTTGGAAATATTAATCCTGTTTTTTAGCATGCTTCATTACATTTGCTTCAATAATGAGCATTTTTATGAAAAGTTGTGCACTCTGGGTGATGTTGTCTCTAAACAGTGTTAAGCCTCTGGTTAGCACCTACCATATAGACAGAGCACCATAAACCTCTGTAGGTTGGTTTTAGACTTTGTTAGGGATGATCTACCTCATCTTTGCCCTTTCTCTCTGGTTCTTACTTCTAGATAGCAACCCTTATTAGGTATTGCGTGAACATCTAGTGTAATTACCAAGGCCCTGTCCATATTGAACTTGAACTACAACTTCTGTAGGAGGGGGTATTGGTGTGCTCCCACCTAAGGGGCACAATGTAAGGGCATATGGCACACCTTCTGAGGGTGGGACACACCTGCAAAAGGGACCTCACCTAACACATGGAAACATTGTATTCTAGTCATTTGTCCCCTCATGTTAATCTGAAATTAAAAACCAAAGGCTGAAGGGCGGTGCCTGTGGCTCAGTTAGTAGAGTGCTGGCCCCAAATACCAGGGGTGGCAAGTTGAAACCCAGCCCCAGCAAAACTGCAACTAAGAAATAGACATTGTGGCGGGTGCCTGTAGTTCCAGCTACTTGAGGGGCTGAGGCAAGAGAATCGCCTAAGTCGAAGAGCTGGAGGTTGCTGTGAGCTGTAACACCACGGCACTCTGCTGAGGGTGACAAAGTGAGACTCTGTCTCTCAAAAACAAAACAAAACAAACAAACAAACAAAAAAACCCCTAACATTTCAATTAGCATATTTTAGATCTGTTTGGAAGCATTAAAAGAAATCCAATGCATTTCAAATTGTAATAATAGCAAAACAGTAAGGCATGAAGTCCTTTTCTTTCTCTAAACTAATCAAACAATATGGAAAGTTCTAAACAGAATCTCATGGCATCAGAGTACTTCAGTCTCCTACTAGTGTTGTGAACAGAAAAATGATGACCTATTGCTTCTTTACTCTTATCTGTAGATACAGACATTTGTAGCCCATTCTTGTTCTTTAATATGGCAAATATTACAAGAAAGTCACCAATGTGAGTAAAGTAATTCAGAAAAATTTGAGAGGTCTTGTACTTGAGTCTGTTTTGTAAAAAGGTAGGAAAACTACTGAATGAGTTCTTCATATTTTTCCCTACCATTTATACTCTACAGTAAAACTCAGTTTTATTAGAATAAAGAAAGGCTGACTGGAATACCTGTTTGAAATCTTAAACTTACATGAAGGATGCATAGTATTCTTATCCAGACCCTCTTTTTTTGCCTCTATTCAATTTATGTTGAGAGAGATATTGCAAGATGCCTACATATAATTACATCATAAAGTTTAGATGGGCTCTAAAGTCATGATTTAATGAGATAAATTATAAATTTTATAATTTATAATATACATACCGAATAATTGGTAACTATATTTGATCGGCCCACCTTTCAAGTTTTTCAGGACACAGATATTTCTGCCATTTTATTTTATTTTAATTTTTTGAGACAGTGTCTCACTCTGTTGCCCTCGGTAGAGTGCTATGAAGTCATAGCTCACAGGAACCTAACTCTCAGTCTCAAATGATCCTCTTGCCTCAGTCTCCCCAGTGGCTGGAGTATAGGCACCCACCACAATACCCAGCTATTTTTTTAGAGACAAGGTCTCGCTCGTGCTCAGGCTGGTCTCTAGCTCCTGAGCTCAAAGGATCAACCCATCTCAACCTCCCAGAGTGCTTGGATTACAGGGGATTGCCGGCTGTTTCTGCCATTTTAGATTACAGATTTTGAGTTATTCTAATATTGTAGTTTTATCATACTTCCTAAGATTATTAAATTTAGTTGAAGAGTGATAAAATTCAAAACACTGTAAGGAGTGTTAAAATTCAAAAGAATAATTTCCCCCTCTTATAAAAAGCCATGATTTCATTTGCTGTAAAATTAGAGGAAATTAATTTCCTTAGGTTGGAACAGGGTACTTAAACTATTAATGGTGGGATTAAGTTGTTAAACTAAATTTTATAAAAATTGAAATGAATGTACGTGCACAAGTAACATAAATTTGAGTAACAAAACCAAGCCATTTTTTTAGTCAGATCCCCCTTTTAAAATATAATTTATTAAAAGAAGGTGTTTTATTAATTTATAATCAGTTCCTAAAGTTCACATAATTATGACTAAAATAAAGGACATGCTTAAACATTAATTTTTAATTCAACTTGTTAGTATGTTGTTTGGGATCTTGCATCCTCATTTATAAGTGAAATATGCTTGTAATTTCCCCTTTATAATAATATATTCTCTCCAATTTTAATATCAGGTGTACCCAGATCAAGTAGAATGATTTTGAAGTATTTCTTCTTTTTCTATTGTCTATAAGATTTGGCATAATCTGTTTTTTGAAATCATCTTTTACTTTTATTTATAAATATTAGTAGTTTATTTTTTGAGACTTAAAAAAAATAAGAAGCAGCTAACTGATGACTCCATACTGAATCTCAGAGTCAAAGCATTCTATAATAGACATAATTTTATTTGACAATGTGAATGTTACTTTCTTTGCATTATTATTATTGCTTAATATTTCGATGCAGCAATTCTCTGATTTCTTTTCTGAATGTATTTATGTTCGTTCATTCTTTATGAGGTTTTTGTTTCTAGTCCTTATCTTAAACATTGTTATTGTTATTTAAGCCTCATCAATTTTGATGGCAAAAAATGGAAACCTAATAAACACATGTATATGTAAA
>CAUYPK010013334.1:0-17129 GCA_963574355.1 Loris lydekkerianus | reverse complement strand
AGTTTTAGTCTTTTACATGTGATTCACCTGTTCTCCTAGCACTATTTATTGAATCAGGATTCTTTCCCCCAGTGTGTGTATTTGTTTAGTTTATTGAAGATTAAATGGTAATAAAATGCTGGTTACATGTCTAGGTTTTCTATTCTATTCTATTCTATTCTATTCTATTCTATTCTATTCTATTCTATTCTATTCTATTCTATTCTATTCTATTCTATTCTATTCTATTTGTCTATGTCTCTATTTTTGTGCCAATACCATACTGTTGTGATCACTGTGGACTTAGAATTTTCTACTTTAAAACTCACTAGTGAAATATGTTTTAAAGTGGTATTATCTTGGTGGCACCTGTGGCTCAAAGGAATAGGGTGCCAGCCCCATAGACTGGGGGTGGCAGGTTCAAATCCAGACCCAGAAAAAAAAGTGGTACTATTATCAAGTAGAAGAAGAACAGATTTGAGAGTTAATGAAAATGACATTCATGGCAATGGTTACTATGATGATTAATACAAAGCACTGCTTGCCTTTTCAGCAACTGTGGTATAGGCTGGGCTGGATCCCCATCCTTCCAATTTATTGATGCTCTTGTCAAAAGTACTATAAAACATTTGCAATAGGTTACCTATGGCCACCAACTTTGTTAGTTTTTGAAGGGCCTACACAACTTTCAGTTCAAAAGTAGAATATATTCTGTGATATCAACTCATTTCAGAAACAAAATGGTTTGGAATTCTCCATTCAACTACATCTGGTTGAACAGTACTTTATTCCTCCCATAGCACGGATGTGGACTGCATAGGTGTTCTGCATTTAAGAGAATAGATCATTCAATATCACCATCTCCAGGACAAACAATTCCTAAGAATCATTTTGTTTCCCTTCCTTATATTAACATTCCTTTCAGAATTGGTTATGACATATGACCATGGCTGTGCACTAAATAGCTGTGTTACTTCCTGAAAATTCTTTATTCTCTAAGCATCAGTTTCCACTTCGGTAAATATTACGAAACCTACCTCATGAAGTTTTCCTGAGAATAAAATAAAAATAACACTTGTGAAGACTAGTGTAGACCTAAACAGAACATACCAGATTCAATAAATTAGAGGCAATGTTAATGATGATGAGGATAATTCTGTTCTAATGTCCTGATGATAGTACAAGTAACAACGGTGGTGCCCATAGCTCTGTAGGTAGGGCGCCAGCCACGTACATATTCTGGTGGTTTCGAACCCAGCCCGGAGCCAGCTAAACAAAAATGAGAACTGCAACAACAACAACGAAATAATAATAATAAATAAAAAATAAATAGCCAGAGTGGCACCTGTGGCTCAAAGGAGTAAGGTGCTGGCCCCATATGCTGGAGGTGGTGGGTTCAAACCTAGCCCCAGCCAAAAACTGCAGGAAAAAAAAAATAGCCAGGCATTGTGGCAGGTGCCTTTAATCCCAGGTACTTGGGAGGCTGAGACAAGAAAATTGCCTAAGCCCAAGAGTTTGAGGTTGCTGTGAGCTGTGACACCATGGCACTCTACCAAGGGTGAAAGCTTGAGACTCTGTCTCAAAGAAAAAAGAAATACAAGTAACAATGAAGATTTAATACTGGAAGGCAATATATTTATAGACTATGCTGTGTCTTCATCTCTTGCCATCAGTGATTAAACTCACTTCTAATTTACACTGTGAATTATTCAGTGTTTTGTTATGTGAACTCTATCCTTCTCCCTGCTCACTTTTATTCTCCTCAGGGAACTTTAATAAATACAAAGATTCTGAACCGAGATTGAAGTCCATCCCAACTGAATGTGATTTATACTAGAACAATATAGTCTTTAGTTATTTCTCTTGAGCAGATATCTCTCTTTTCTGATAGATCAATTTAATCTCTCTCTGAAATATTCTCACTCTTCAAACATAGCCTGACACACCTCTCATTACTGATGACGTCCCTTCTACATCACTCTGAAGAAGGAATGATTCAAAACTCTAATATTAAACTTGAGGACAAGACATATACTCTTTTTCCCTTTTCTCTGGTAACACTAACCATTAGTGATATTATTCATGCGCTTATGGAAATTTATCATTACATGTAGATTCTTTTCTGCAAGAAACCTCATATCTTCGTGTTTCTCCTGAGAAGGAAACACAGAATTCTCACCCAAGTGCTCTGGCAAGCAGTTCTTCAGAGTGATAATCAGATACAATCGTAGCTATGGATATTATTCTCACCTATTCTCAATTCTGATCCCTTTATAGTTGATAATACCATTTCAAAATATATTTCACTCCTGAGTTTAAAATCAGATAACTGTTGTGTAAGGTGTAACTCTTAGTACTAAATCATCAAATTTCGACAGCTATACAGCACAATAGTTCACCTTCTGATAATATACATTACAGCTTCAAAATCCTCCTATAAAAATTCTATAAATTTAAGATTCTAGATTTTGAGGATTCTATTTTAAAACTACAGAGTTTCTAATTTTCTAATTGAATTAATTATGAGTTCAATCCATATTGTGATATATATATATATATATTTTTTTTTTTTTTTTTTTTAGACAGAGCCTCACTTTGTTGCCCTCAGTAGAGTGCTGTGGCATCATAAATCACTGCAACCTCAAACTTGGGCTCAAGTGATCCTCTGCCCTCAGCCTCCTGAGTAGACGGGACTATAGGTGCCCACCACAATGCCACCTAATTTTTAGAGACAGGATCTTGCTCTTGCTCAGGTTGGTCTCCAACTCCTCAGCTCAAGCAACCCACCTGCTTCTGCCTCCCAGAGTGCTAGGATTACAGGCCTGAGCCACCACGCCCAGTGTGATAGATAGTCCTATCATCATTATTAGTAGAGTTTGGAAGGAGACAAAACCTGCTTCTCCACATGATAGATTGTATGTTTTTCTGTGCCTCACTTATTTTACTAAGCATAATGTCTTTTAGGTTCATTCATATTATCACAAATGACAGAATTTCCTTATTTGGGGGGCTGAATAGTATTCCATTGTGTTAATACATATATCAGAATATCACATTTTATCCCCTTGTTGTGGATCTGACAAATTCACAAAGTCATCCTAGAAAATGACATACGTCATTGCCAAATGTCACTATGGTCACCTATGAAGTATTACCCTTTGGAAGCTATGCTCCCGTGCCAGTACCTAGTCCACCTTTCAAAGCAATTTTGAAACTCTTTTTCTGGAATGGCCATCAGTTGTTGTCATATTACCCTTGATGTCTTGAATGTCATAAAAATGTTTTCCTTTCAATGTGTCCTTTATCTTTGGCTGAAAAAAAAAGTTACTGAGGGCCAGGTCAGGTGATTAGGGATGATGTTAAAAGACAGCTATTTGCCTACTGGCTAAAAACTCCATCACTGACAATGCTGTATGAGCCGCCACATTGTTGTGATGCAAGAGACACACGTTGTTGGCCAAGATTTTCTGTTAAGATTTTCCTGGTTTTCTACTGATCTTTCTCTGAGTCCCACAGTCAGCCAATGAGTTTGATGCATAATATTTTGCCATGTTGTTGTCAGTTCTGCTCATTACTGGCCACCCTCACCTCTCTTCATCACTGATGCTTTCTCTTTGCTCAGAAAAACATCTAATTCATTTGTACAGTGCTGTTTTCTTCATGGCATTGCCCCCATAACTTGGACTAGCATTTCTCTGATTCACTTCCACTCTTGGCAGCTTCACAAGAAGTTTAATGTTTGTTGTTGCTCTAATTCAAGCTCTGACATTCTCAGAATGGTACACAAAAACAGGTAACAACAATAATGAACCCCACTCAGCAAGACACTACCTCAGGTCAACAGTAACACAGCTGTCAGACCCTGATACACCGAAGTTATTAAACATTACCAAATTGTTCAGTCTGCCAAGCACACAGTGGTGAGTTTGTGAACTTAATTGTCAGGCCCAAATGTACAATTATGACTTGCCAATTAAAAATAATATTAACACAATTACTTTTCCTGCTGTGCTACTTACTATAGTTTGGTCAAATTGAAGATGTATTTGATGATATGTGTAAATTAAAAGATATATCTGATGTCATTTCATATATGTAGAGAGCTAGAAAGCCCATCACTTCTACACTAAAAATCTGTCCATGAAAAAAACATTTTTTTTTTTTTTTGAGACAGAGTCTCAAGCTATTACCCTGTGAAGAGTGCCATGGACAGCATCACAGCTCACAGCAACCTCCAAGTCCTGCACTTAAGCATTTCTTTTGCCTCAGCCTCTCGAGTAGCTGGGACTACAGGCACTCGCCACACTGCCTGGCTATTTTTTGGTTGTAGCTGATGTTGTTTGGCAGGCCCAGGCCGGATTCAAACCAGCCATCTCTGGTGTATGTGGTTGGCACCTTAGCCGCTTGAGCTACAGGCACCAAGCTGTGAATGTTTTTCTTGTCTATAAAATAGAGCTTAAGTCAGAGGGCTACCATCTAACCACACATCAGATAAAGTGTACAGAGGACACCTGAGCATTCGCTGACATAAGATAGATGCTGTTACTGCCATATGAAGAGGTCAAAGATGTAAGTAGAAGCTGCAGTGAGATGTGAAGGCTGCAGATACACATGGATTTGCTCTCCGTGGGAGACTTTCCTTCATCAATCTCCAAGCACTCCTGGGGAAGAATGGGGCAAATCTTGATGAAGCTTCCTTGGTGGTATTTTGATCTCTGTAGGACATAATGGCCTCTGTCACTTAATCCTTCCACTGTGTCTAAGAATTAGTAGTTATCCATTGCTAAAAAGCAATTGATATGCTTGCTAATAAAACTTTATTTCTGGATACTTAATTTGAATTTCATGTACTGCCCATGTTTCACAAAATATTAACTTTTATTCTTTATTTTTTTTTAAGCATTTAGAAGTGTAAGATGACTCTTACACTCCCAGATTGTGCAAAAATAGGCAGTGAGTAGAATTTAGCCTACGGGCTGTAGTTTGCTGACTGCTAGAGTAGAGGATGAAATTTCTCAAACATTTGAAATGTTTAGATTCTAAAAAGGAATTTATGAGATCTGTATTAATTTTACCTTATTGGTATTACCAAGTTACCATCCATTGAATGGATTAAAGTGACAGAAATTCATCATGTTACAGTTCTGTAGATCACTAGTCTGGGCACAGTGTGGCTTGCTTGGTTCTCTGTTCTGGATTTCAAGGGGCTGAAATCAGGCTCTGCAGAGCTCTGTTTCATTCTGGAGGCTCTAGAAGACAGTCCGTTTCCAGGCTTACTTTAAGTTCTTGGTAAAATTCAGTCCCATGTGGTTGTAGACTTGAGGGCCCTGTTTTCTTGCTGGTTATCAGCCCACGGTCTCTCCAACTTCTAGCAGTTACCACCTTGCCAGGCTCACAGAACCATTCAGAGCTAGCAACAGCACATCAATTTCCTCTCATACTTTCAAATCTGATTTTCTGAGGCATCTTCTCTCCTTCACCATTTTTCCTTATAACTTATTCTTGCACTTTTAAAAGCCATTTGATTACTGTGGCCTCATTTGCTGATCCAGGGAAATTTCCCTTTCTTAAAGTTGGCTGATAACTAAGATTAATTCCCCTTATAAAGTCTTTTTTGCCATGTTAGGTAACATTCACAAGCATAACACTAGAGGTGAATGCAAATAATGAAGGGAGGGACAAAACCCAAGAAGTCCACAACCATCTAGTCTTCCTCCCATTTCAAATGGTTGAGAGATACAATTCTTTCACCTCTCTCTCTCTCTCTTTTTTTTTTTAGAACCATCTGTTTGCCTAAAGATATATATATATATATATATATATATATATATATATATAGTATATATACACATATGCATATATATGTATAAACTAAATCAACTCGATAAAGGCTTTATATTAAAATTAAACATGGATGTATTTATGTTCAGACAGTAGGCTGCCACTTAAACAATCCTACACTATGACAACATGAACTTCACAGGTCAGGAGTATAAGCAAATATCTGTGAACTAATGTTGCAGGAAATAATTTCAGAAAATAGTTAATGCACAAAAAACCCTCCAGCTTAAAAGCCAAAAAAACATTATACTTGACTGTTAGAAGCAAAGCTGTTTGAATGGGGAGAATTTTTTAGTATGTCTGATTTGGGTTTCCAAAATGACCTGGAATCATTTTTAGACCAACTGACATTTCATTGATCAACTGAGTTAAAGCCCATCATTGAAAGTTAACTCCTACCTTTGTAGAATCCAGTTATTTTATAGAGTCAGAGAATTTATTTCAAAATCATGTTGTATGCCACAATAATTAGGACATTTATGAATGTGGGTACCAATTGTGGGTACCAGCTACACACATGTCGACTGATTATAGAAGAGATTTGTCTTAGAGAGTACTCACATGGTAGAGCAGAAAGAGAATTGTAGAATGTTCTGGGTTTTCGTTTTGGTTTCCCTCTATGGTCCTGAACAAATCTCAAAAACTCTGAACCTCAGATTTATAACCCAAAGGCTGGAATGGCAATTTTTATTCCAAATATGCTTTCCAAGAATATATCTGTAAGGTGCACTTTCAACAATAAAACATCCATAAACCACATCAAACAAGTCCTGAACAAATCTCAAAAACTCTGAACCTCAGTTTTATGACCCACAAGGCTGGAATGACAATTTTTATTCCAAATACGCTTTCCAAGAATATATCTGTAAGATGCACTTTTGACAACAGATCACTCATCAACCTCATCAAACATGTCAGGCATGGCTCAGCGTCTATGAAAGCATTCACAATGAGCACAATATTCACTTGGTTGACCTTCAGCTTCCGTCTTTCCAGTATTCTTTGCTCTTCATATCTCTCTTCCTTATATACTGATTAAGCAATACATACTATTTCATATTCTAGTAAACACATTTGCTTTTTTGATCTAGGCTTAATGAGGTACGATACCTCTTAATAGTTATAATTCAACATTAACTTTACTGACTGAGCCCCAAATTTATTATCTAATATTTATGTAAATTATTATATATAACTTATTTATTATTTATTAACAATGATATTTGTCATTGTAATAGGTGTATATCTGAGTGCATCTGTATTCATACAGACCTATGAATAGTTTATGAACAGAAATATGCACATCACCTGAGATAAAATGATCTCCAAAATAACGATTCCTCAAACTGACTTTCATAACTGTCATCAGATGAAGGTAATCTTAAGAACTATGTACTACTGAGCTCTACAAATGAAATTTATATTTAGAAAGTTGTCATGGGGTTACTGAGAGCAAACCCCAACCTGGTTTGAAAGGCAACTGGGAAAACGATGGTGAAGAAAAATAACTTAGGCCAGTTTAAAACATAATATCTGAGAATGCCTGGAGCAGGCTTACATTAACTCAGGCGGAGCAGGAAGGCCAAGAAAATGCAGCCCCCCTCTGGCCTCTTCAGAAGGCTTTTATTGATTTCTAACAAAGGTGTGTATACAAAATGTAAAAATGCCAAAACATAGAGTTTAAAAGAATTCCAAGTCCCTCAGAAGACTGGATAGAGAGCGGCTGGGTAAGTGATAGGGGCTTGCTAACAGAAGGCAGATAGCCTATTTAAAAAGGGGGAGAAAAAAGCTAGTTCTATTCCTACCAAGTTTACTAATCTAACTACGTCAGAAGTTCAAAGTAGAACACCTCCCACCAGTGGCACTGGAGTAGTCTGTTCTGTCCCAATGCCCCTGGGCTCTGTTCATCATCCGTGGTTGAGATGAGCCCCAGGGATTGCACATTTGTAAACTTTCCCCTGGATAGCCCAGGATTGAGGCAGGGTGTCCCCCTGAGAAGTCAACCTATCTGCCTCCCACAGTAAGTCATAGTTTATGTCTGGGCAAGTATATTTATTTTTACAGATTTCTAGGTTTCAGGCGGCAACCTCTGGTCCAGGTTGTCTGTTTCTGACTCAACAGAATATACACATGGCTGATGACGCCCTCCAAGGTTTTTGTTCTTGAATTGAGCTTCAATTTTCTATTTACAATTCTAAAATGACCAAGGGCTAAATAGCAAAAATATTTTAAATGAATGAACAAACCAACCTCAATTTTGCTTTTCTCTACTGTAATAGATTTATAAGTAATTCATTAAAACAATCTCAGTATTTATCTATTGAAAGTTATCAATTACACAGGAGTTCTTTTTATTCATTTCAGACTGTGTTGAATATAGTTGAGCCATTGAATATAGGTGGCATCTGCTTGACAATATGGTCATGAGGAATCTAAGTGTTACTAAATACGATGTCAGTAGGATGACATTTTGAAGGTCATCTGTTCATAATTACTATATATCTTCCAAACTCCATTTATTCAGAAAATATACACACATACATGCAAATCCAGATGCATATGAACACATATATGCATATATAGGTACATAATGTATCTGTGTTGTCAAAGACATAACGACAAATCTAGTAGTTAGAACAATGATGAAGTTGATGACATGTGTCTTTGTCACTTATTTCCCAGATCAGTGGACTTTTATTACCTACTAAGCCTCATCTTTACCAAAATCTTCAACTTCCATATATAGTCTTGCTTTCTTTCATTTATTATATTTTTTCCTAAGTTGAGATCTTCCTAAAGCTCTGTAGGAAACTTTAGAATACTAAATGGGATAATATTTTTATTTACTTATTTATTTTATTTTTATTAAATCATAGCTGTGTACATTAATGCAATCATGGGGTGCAATGTGCTGGGTTTATATACAATTGCAAATATTTTCATCAAACTGGTTAACATAGATTTCCTGGCATTTTCTTAGTTATTGTGTTCAGACATTTATATTCTGAATTTAGTAAGTTTCATATGTACCCTTGTAATATGCACCGTAGGTGGGGTTGCACCAATTACCCTCCCTCCACTCATCCTACCCACTCCCCTCCCCTCCCTCTGCCCTTTCCCCATATTCTTGGGCTATAATTGGGTTATAGCTTTCATATGAAAAGTATAAATTAGTTTCATAGTAGGGCTGAGTACATTGGATACTTTTTCTTCCATTCTTGAGATAATTTGCTAAGAAGAATATGGATAATCTTAAAGAAAAAATATTCCTAAGTCATGAGATTTGGGGTACCATATATAGAAGAAAGGGGAGGGCTCAACAATTATGGAAATTAAAGTCTGTCCCAGATTTGCAGTCTTTAGTATACCAGTACTCTGAAACTTTGTCCTGTAATTAATTTTAGAAATCTTGATTTTAGTTTTTTCTTAATTTTTCTAAACTTTTTTTTTTTTTTGAAGTTTTTGGCCAGGGCTGGGTTTGAACCCACCACCTCTGGCATATGAGGCCGGCGCCCTACCCCTTTGAACCACAGGCGCTGCCCAATTTTTCTAAACTTTTAGTGTCTTGTAGTGGTTGCCAACTAATGACTAAATCAATGAACAAATAGGAAACAAATTGTAATGAAAGTATTAAACTAGCTATCCTCTTTTGAGGGTATCAATTGCTCAGCACCTTTTGGCTCTCTGCCACATGGATACCTTCTAAAAGAATAGGCCAAATTACTACTGATTGATTGATTTACTGAAGGATTCATAATTTTTGTCAATTGACTCCCATTTATGTACATATTCTACAACATATAAATAAAACCTAAGAATGATATTTTATGGAAATTAAGAAATTTGTTCTAAGATTTGTATGGAAATACAAAAACCAAGAATAGCCAAAATATCTTCAAAAGAAAGAATAGAAAAGGAGAATTTACATTTTTTTATTTCAAGAGAGTCTAAATTTTGATTAAGCAAAACAATCTATGGCTTTGCCATTAAAATAGACATGCAGATCAATAGAACAGAATCCATACTCCAGAAATATGTCAACACACTAGGCAAACTAATTTTCAAAAATTAAGTCAATGGTAGATTATTAATATTTTTCAGCAAATGATGATGGGCCAACTTAATATCCACATGGAAAAAAAATAAATATGGGCCTCCATATAATACTATGTATCAAAGCTAATTTGAGATGAATCATATACCCTAAAAGTAAAGGCTATAATCTAAAGTTTCCAGAAGAAAACATTAAAGAATATTTTTATGACTTGCAATACATATCAATTATGTTTTGAATATGAAACAAATAGCATTACCCACAAAAAGTGACAAAGTATACATTATATTTACTCATAAGTAAAAATGTCTTCTCTTTAAAAAACATTGTGGTAGAAGTTATTGAAAAATCATATATCTGATAAGTGACTTATATCCACACTCTCACTATTCATAATGAAAAGAAATCATTTAGCACAACTGGAAAAGTACTAATATGCACTTCAGAAGATATAGATCTATAACCAAGTGATACCTGTTTAACATTATTAGTCATGAGGTTAATGCAGGCAAAGACACAAGACTCCCTTTTGTACCTTAAAAAATTGCTGGGGTGTTTGAGGGGGGGGGAAGAAGGAAGATCTGGAATTGTAGATGTGGAACAATTAGAACTGAAGTATTAATATAAAATGGTGCAACCACTGGGAATCAGTTTGACAATTTCTAATAAAGTTTCATATGAATCTACCCTATGACCCAGGAATTACACTGTGACCCGTTTACATAAGGGAATTGAAAACCTGAATTCTCAAAATAAACTTGAGAACTTGAATTCTCAAAATAAACTTCTCTAAAAACACTTAGAAACTTTGTTTGTTTGTGTTTGTTGTTTTTTTTAATGAAACAGTTTCAAGCTGATGCCCAGCGTCCAACAGTATGGTCTCACAGCTTACAGCAACCTTGAACTCTTGGGCTCTGGCAACCCTTTTGTCTCAGCCTCCCCAGTAGCTGGAACTACAAGTCCTGCTAGTTTTTCTATTTTTAGTAGTGGGGGAGGGTCTCAATTGTGCTTAGGCTGGTCTGGAACTCCTGAGTTCAGGAAACTCAATTCATAATAGGCAACACAATAGATGAGCAAATGTCCAACAGTGAGTGAATGAATGTCTACATTGTGGTGAGTATTATTCATTTAAAAATCAGAACAAAGTATTGATTTACTCAACATTGTGAGTAAATCTAAAAACTTGTTAAGGAAAAGACATCAAATACAGAAGATTACAGACTTCACATGCCAATTTATAGAAAGTTCGAGAGCAAAGTGAATCTATGATGAAGAGTAAACTTTCTAGTTTTTCTTTAGGGAGAGGAGCGTTGACTAAGGGAACTGTGGCTGGAGGGGATCTGAACCTTGACTAGGTTGATATTTGCAGGGTAAATTCTTTAGTCAAATCTCAACTAACACAGAATGTGTGCATTGTATTGTATCCTTACTATTTAATCCTTACTAAAGTCTCATCCAATAAGAAAAATTAATATTTCATTTTTTCTAACACAGCATCAACACTGTAAAATTATCTTCACACCTTTAATTGCCTCGTGTGCTCTTTTACGACAACTGGATCACACTAAAATGGAAATGGAAATGCTAACTTTCCCTCACAAGTTAGAGACCTTTAAACCATCATTACTGAAGTCCCAAGAGCATTAGCAGTGCTCAGGTCAATTGACTTTTTCTCCAGCTCCGCATATCTGAAAATCCTACACTGGGGCTCTGGTTATTTGCCATTTACTATCAGGACTGAAGGGCAGCATATCTTTAACAAAGAAAGTTGGGGTCTCTGAAGGGAGTGAGGGTATTTGGCACAAGGAGTTGGGACTAATAAAAACCGTCTTGGTTCCCCCAAAGCCCCAGGTCTTAAGAGATGAGCACGCTTAAGCTGCTGTCCTTGGCCCCCACTGGTGACCAGCAGTAGGACCCACCTGGCGCCTGCACCCCCTGGGCACAGGTACAGGTCACACTCCTGGACTCTCCGGGTGCTGAGCACCAGGGCGCAGGGCAGAGGGAGCTGGAACTTGGTGCGCAAAGCTGAATTTCACTATGTTCCCTGCCTGCTGCTTCCCTCCCCTTACTGCTACCCTCCCCCTGCTGCTTCCCTCCCTGCTGCTTCCCTCCCCCTGCTGCTTCCCTCCTCCTGTTGCTACCCTCCCTGCTGCTTCCCTCCCCGCTGCTTCCCTCCCCCTGCTGCTTCCCTCCCCGCTGCTTCCCTCCCCCTGCTGCTTCCCTCCCCCTGCTGCTACCCTCCCTGCTGCTGCCCTCCCTCCCTGCTGCTTCCCTCCCCCTGCTGCTACCCTCCCTGCTGCTTCCCTCCCCCTGCTGCTACCCTCCCTGCTGCTTCCCTCCCCCTGCTGCCTCACTCTCTGCTGCTTCAATCCCTGCTGCTTTCCTCCTTGCCTGCTCTTTCCCTCCCCTCCTGCTGCTTCACCCCCCATTCATCCCCCTTGCTGCTTCACTCCCCCCTACTGCTTCCCTCCCCCTGCTGCTTCCCTCCCCCTTCTGCTTCCCCCTCTGCCTGCTGCTGTGCTGGCTGCCTGCTCTCTCTGGTTCAGGTCCTGTCGCTTTACAGTGTTGGCTCTGTCCCTGTCCCGCTGAAAGTCTACCCTTAAGGCAGATAGAGATGAACTAAGGGATGGTTGTGAGCTGGGATGTCCAGGGAAGTAGTAACCCCAGCCATGTAAGGAGTCCTGCCCCTGTTTGTTGGGATCTAAAACCGGAGCCGGAGGTGGGGGAGGCAGGAGCTGGGGGTGGGGGCAGGAGGGGTGCCCAGGGACCACCCTCTGGTCACATGGGCTGATCTTTTATTTTAGCTTCTCCTGAGTAAGCCAAGAGGCAGAAAGGGGCGAGAAGAAACCTAATCTGAGCGTAATTGAATTTTCTTACTTAGTGGGAGGTAAGAGCAGATTCTCTAGGAAAGATGCTTAGAGCCAGGGTCCAGCGTCCCTCAGCTGATTAAATAGGGAAGAAAAGGGTTCTGGGGAGGGCGCTTAGCAGACTGTACGACTCAGAAATGCTGGTGGAAGTATAGCAGGGTAAGCAACATCCAGAAAGAAACCTCGAGCCCGTGAGGCCATGGCTATCTTCTCAACAAGTCAACGTGGACTGCGAAGAGGTTCCAAACGACAAAATTATCTGCTCTTCTGAAAATCTCTGATCTTCCCCTGGCTTCCACCTCTCTGCCCCGTCAGCAGCAGCAGCAGGGAGTCGAAGCTCATGGGCAGAGCTTTTCACTTGCCGTCTTCTTCCTCAGGTGAGACTTTGCAGAGAGACCTAAACACGGAAATCACTGGAGGGAAGAACAATAATGAACTGGAAGTGGTGTGGCTGGAAGAGGAAGGATTCTATTTGCCCTATTTTCTAAATTTTACATGAGAATGAAGAACTCATGTCGTAACTTAGAATATAATACATACAAATGAAATGACAAATTTCTTCTAAAAATAATGTTTTACATAAACAATCCTTGAAAACAGAACCATCTTTTCCTAGTGAAATATATAAACCAGAAATCTTTAAGATGTGGCATATTTAGGGGGATTCTAGCAAAATATTCAGATTAAATTAAGTTTATAAAACAGTGCCCCATACATTACTTCCTATCTTTCTCACAACAATCAACCCAATGAATTAGAGATTAATATCATCATTAATTGTAGATGAAAGAAGCCTCATTAGTGTTTGAAGTTGATTTAAAAAGAAGAAGAAAAAAATAAAACAAAACAGGTGTCTGGGTATCCTGAACCATAAGCCCTTCTCTTGCTAATACTTTACCTAATCCTGAGCTTGGCACAAAACTGCAGTTCAGTACAACCTGAGGTGAATAGAAGAGCCCAAGGTCAAAGACAGGCAATCCCTGGAAATTTCTCTCTGAAGAATTCAAATCAGGCTCGCCGTGTGTTGCACAGTGGTTATGGCACTGGCCACATGCACGGAGGCTGGAGGGTTCGATTCCAACCCAGGCCAGCTAAACAACAATGACAACTACAACCCCAAAATAGCCAGGTGTTGTGGTAGGCACCTGTAGTCTCAGCTACTTGGGAGGCTGAGGCAAGAGAATTGCTGAAGTCCAAGAGTTTGAGTTTGCTGTGTGAGCTGTGACACCATGGCACTCTATCAAGGGTGACATAGTGAGACTCTGCCACAAAAAAAAAAAAAAAAAGAAAAGAAAAGAAAAAAAAAAAGAATTCAAATCATATTCTTCATTTTAGGGGCAAAGCAATTTTAAGAGCAGTGCCCCTTTTAGTGTGGTGTTTATAATTTAATTTTTGTAGAAAAAATCTTTTCTGGGGCGGTGCCTGTGACTCAAAGGGGTAGGGCACCGGCCCCACATGCTGGAGGTAAGGTGGTGGTTTCAAACCTAGCCCCAGCCAGAAACTGCAAAAAAAAAAAAAAAAAAAAAAAAATCTTGTATTAATATTACCTTAAAGGATACACATATATATACTAATTCTTTATATTCCTGTTTGTATGGGATTAAAATTTAGGTGATTCATATAGGACAAAAATACTAGCCCATCCTGCTAAAACTGATTTATAGGAACTCAAGTAAAATGGATACCAGTCTCTTCAGCAATAGTGAAATGACAGCACATATAACCCAGTATATGGAAATCAACATATTCAGTAAATGTGTGTTATTTGGGAAAATAAAAGGACACCATGTTCTGATAAGACAGAACGCTCACCCCAACGTGGGTAGGAAGCTCAACTTATTCTTGAGAGGGTTTTCTAACCCCCCTGCTTGGTTTGGAAGAGGAAGATTTAAGCTGCATGTGCACTAAAGACATCCAGCTATTTGGTTATAAGAAATAGAATACACTAGGAAATGGCATCCAAAGTTTGGAACACATTTTTATTTGAATAACAGGATTGTGTTTACTACCTCCTATCCCCACTGAGATGCCAAGTGGCCTAGTCATTTTAATTATTCGCTTCTTTGACAATTAAAGAGAAGCTCAGAGAGGCCAAGTAACTTGCTGAACATCTCTCAGTAACTAATGTAGTGGAGATCTAGCATTCAAATCCAGCCTGATTCAGTCTCACTCTAAAATCCATGCTTTCTCAGGGAACATTATATAAAGAAAGATTTTTCTTTACAAGGTTGTTTTTTTCTTTCTAATGCCTGTGTAAGAAAAGATATTTTCCAAATCAAATTTGATTCCTTTTAACACAAGTTGTGCTGAAATATCAAGTTCCCATAAATAACTCCATGGATGGATGGCCTGTTGTATGTTTTCTGCAAGTAGAAAAAGGTGTCTGATTTAATAGGACATGAGTGCAAATCAGGGAAGTCCATCTTGGAAGGTAAGGCCAAATGAGGTTTTTAAAAACGACTACAGATTGTAGGACTAAAGCAGTATATTCCAAGTTGTCGTATAACTGTGCCTCTCAGGAGAAATTTTCTTCCTATGAAATTACAGGACTGTAAGTCTTGATTGGTCGTGACAGTCTATTTTAATGTTCAAAAGAAAATTCAAATAGAGAATTGATTTTATGGCTTCAGAGTCTTAATACATAAATTGTAGAAATCAATCAGTGGAGACAGCAGCCTCACTCGACGACTGTATTAACTTATGTTCAGTCCCATCTAGAGGTGGAGGGAGAAATGTTTACACCATGCCATAATCTAGACAAAGAATATCAGAAAATTCCTTGCAGTTTCCCTCAGAATCCATCTTCCATAAAACACCATATTGGGAGCAGTAAAGTCTAATTAGAATACAAAGGCACTTCCTCAAAATAATCTACACTTTGAATAATTTTAGTTAGACCTGAATCACATTATAATTGAATTTGGATCTAGTTACTATTATCTTAAGCCTATTCTTTCAGGTCTGTCTACACAATTTCTACACAATAATTTTTCCCCCCTCAATAATGTAATCATTGCATATTAAGCTTCTAGCATGTACCAACTATAGTGCTAAGTACTGGGAGGTTGAATCAAAAGTGAAATTTACACTACATTTTTCTTTAACCAAGTAAGCTTATGATTTCTATGTTTTTAACTACCACCAGTCAAACTCAGTCACAATAAGCTCACTTTCTTCTTTCTTGGTTTTCCTCTACTGAATGTTCTGGCACATCGATCAAACTCACTTAGTCAAGTTTGTACCTGGAAGTTACCGCTATTCCCATTTACTCTCCTCCTACCTCCAGTCAATTACCAAATACTGCTTATTATTCCTCCTTCACATTTGTTTAGTCCAACAAACTACTTGTTTCTTCATCACTGGGCTTTAAATTTTTTGATTTCTCAATTTATATACTCCTCTTCAGGCTGTGCATCTGTAAATCTGACCCTAATAAAGCATAATTGGTTTAACCATACAACATAATTATAGGGTAGACCAATTTAGGTTTCAGAATGGCATGCACAGAAAACAGAAAACAAAGCTGAAAGTATTTATTATCTGACCCTTTGCAGAAAACGTTTGCCTACCACTGTAAGCATCTTAAGTCAAATTCAGAAATTAATGTGGTTTTACAAAACATTTGTAAAATTAGCAGGGCAGATAATATCTCAGTACCAAAATGGCTAAGATATAGAAAGGTGGTTAATATTTGGCCAAGGATATATATAATGCTGAGAGTAAAGCAAATGAATTAAAAGGATTCAATAATCATTAGACTATCATAGAACCTCATATTTATTTGAAAAAAAATTTCAATCTTGAAATATCCTAGTGGTGTTCAGCACTAACATTTATTTAAGACAGACATACTCAGATTTAAATAGAAAAACCTTATCATTTCAAAGGAATATTTCTAGGGCTTTGAGGTGAAAAAATGTCACTCAGCTTCAGTGAGCAGCATAGTTTCCCAGGCTTATTATCATCTGCATAAGGCAGACTGTAACACCCAAATTAAGAACTTCATTTCTAGGGTGAAAAGTCTTTCAAGCATAATTAGTTTTAGTTAATTAATTAATATAATTAGTATTAATATGTTATAATATGGATAAAGGTGAGATAGAGGCTAGATTCATTGAAACCTAAATCCTTTGCTTGTGTTCTTTTCTTTTGATTCTTAAAACTTTTATTTAACAAGATTTTTTTTCAGTTTTTAACTAAAAGTGACTTCAAATATATCCCAAATAATCATCCTTCAAGAGTAAGACTGTAGGATAATATTTAAAAATAAACATATCCTACATCAAGCACACAAAGTGAATTCAGTGTGAGTTTAAAGTGACTTGTTTTTCTTCCAGAGGCTTAGGAAATCTGGACCCCCCTGGGTTACTCACAGAGATAGGCTTTTT
>CAUYPK010013331.1:0-29461 GCA_963574355.1 Loris lydekkerianus | reverse complement strand
GCTTTGTCTTCAATGTCAGAAATCCTTTCTTCTGCTTGCTCCATTCTGTTACTGAGAGATTCTACTGTGTTTCTCAGATCTTTGAGGGATGCAACTTCTTGTCTCAATGATTCAAAATCTTTGGTCATTTGCTCTTTGAATTTGTTGAGTTTTTTGAGTTATATTTTGGGTTACTGCTTGGAGTTCTAATTCGATCTTATTTCCTATCCAGATTCTGAATTAGATTTCTGACATCTCAGCTATTTGTTTATGCATGGGATCTTGTGCTGTGTCTGCCCCTTTGATCCTTGGGGGAGTTGATCTACTCTGATTATTCATATTGCCAGAGTTTTTCTGTTGATTTTGCCTCATGATTGTTTTTCACTGTTGTCTCTGGCCATCCTCAGAGTTGGGCAGGTATTTCTCCAAGAATAGACCCCAGTGGGGTAACTTTATTGGTGCTGGATCTTTGTAGGGAATGACCCTGTGTAGTTCCTCTGGGGCTGTTCCAGCTAGGGAGTTCTGGTTGTTTTAAATGCATAGCTGAGTTTCAAGACAGTGAAGAAAATCTTCAGGCATCTTTTCTTTTCTCAACAACACAAAGGATTTAAAAACTGAAATCAAAATTATAAGACAAAAGGCCAGGCAGGTGGCAGAAGCCTAGATGTACCCTGTCTGAAGAAAATTATTCTTACTCAAGTTCTTTATATTTTTCCACAGAGTATCTACCACCAAACTTGAATGCACAGCTAACAGAAATATCAAAAACATTTACAAAAATACAAGGAAGAAATTTAAATCCCAAGGACATTAGATATTGGAATCATTGCTTATAGAATGTAAAAGAAGAAAGAATAAAATGCTTAGAGATCTAAAATACGTATTTAAAAAGTGGCCAAAGAGTAAAAGTATATAAAAAATAATCAAAGAGTTAAAAAAAAAAAAAAGAGATACTGGAAATTTACATTAGTCAGGGTATTCCAGGCTATACTGTAGCAAATAGTAATCTCAACAACAAAAGTTCTTTGTACTTCCTTAAAGCCTGCTGAGGATCAGGTGACTGCTCTTGGAAACTGTCATACATGTAGCAACTTAAGATAGCCAAGCTGATTGAATTTTATGGGTCTGCCTTCTCAATATAAGGTCCTCTTCTTGGCTAAAGCAAAAGGTTGAGACAGTTGAGACATAGCAAATAGGTTCCTGTAAGATTATTTTTGAAAGTGATACCATGTCTACCCACAACCAAATTGACAACATCATTATCAAAGTGGGTGAAAAATACATAGGAATATAGAAAATAATATTCTTCTGTACATTTTTAAACTAACAACTATAGTCATTTAAATAAAAACTTCAATGGATGGGTTAAATACAAGATATAGCAGAAAATACAAATCATAAAGATTTTAAACTAATGATGATAATTATTATGCATGGATTAATAATAAAACCAAATAAATGTAGCATAGACTTACTATGATTAAAAAAAAAAAAAAGAGCAAAAAAGAAAACCTAGCATGTCATATACCTAATTGGAATTCTTAAAGGAAACTAGAAAAGAATGAGGGAAGTATAATGTTTGTGATTTTTTGACAATTTATGAAAAGTATAAATTTAGAGTAAAAAACAACATATCAACTGAACAAGATAAATAAGTAAATAAACAAATCTGTACACAGTCACAACATGGTGAAGCCACAGAACACTAAAGTCAAATAGCCACCAGAGATAAAAGAAATACTATCTAAAAAGTATTGAATTAGGTGAAAATTGAACTTCTTAACATCACCTACAAGTTATAGAGGTGATATCAATCAATAAGTATTGTGTACTTTATACAACCACCTTTCTAAAACAAGGTGAAACAAAAGATACTTTCAAACAATTACGACTCTAGGAGATCTTACCATACCAAAAGATCTAATTTATAGAATCGGGATAAAGCATAAAAATAAAACCTGGAAAAATTAGCAATCCTACTAATAAGCATATGAAATATTAAATAGATAAAACATGTGGACCTATAAAAATATGAAAAGATTCTCAACCTCATTAATAACGAGGAAAATATGTATTAAAACTATAGTGAGATAGTATTTTATTTTTAACCATTAGGCAAAAATAATAAGTCTAATTAAATTAAGTATTGGTGGAACAACGTCAAATCTTACTTCTGATGAAAGCTTATTTCTATGAAATTAATTTGAGAAACTATTTGTCATTATTTAGTAGTGTTGAAAATGTGAAATTCATTTATTAGTTATAATCCTGAGAGAAATTCTTGCACATTTATCTCAAAAGGAAGAATGAACATATCCACATTGTTTGTTAATAGCAAAAAACCTGAAAAGAATCTAAATACCCAAATATCTATTGTAAAAAGAATGCATACAATTTTACACTTATATACAAATACACACATATAATGGCTATGCTATGGAACATTGAAAATTAATCATTTATATAAAGTCTAATAATATGGAAACCTAAATACTATTTGTTTACAGTTATAAGTGTATATACTAAAATCACAGTGGTAGGAAACAAAACCTACCCAAAATGAGGAACACTGAATGAAAATTGTGCAATGGGTTTCAATAATACTAGTAATGTATTTCCTAACCTGGGTAATAGGATTGTTTACATTTCATATGTACCTATTTAATAAGGTAACACTTTCATATACAAAACATTTATATTCAAAGAATCATAAAAATTTCAGAGTGCCCTCTTTTCTGCAGCAGCTTACAAAAAGTAATGTAAAATTTCAACATAGACAAATAACTATTAAGAGAAGTGCATGGGGCTACTATTTGAAATGGGGATTTGGGGAATATAAAGAGAAACAGAGAAAATCAGCTACACAGGGAGGGCTTGGGGAAATTACTTCTACTTTAAAAGGCAACACTTTCACTTGTTTTACTCTCCCTGGACTTCTCCAGGAACTTCTTTGATTTTTAAAGTACTTATTTCAAGGCCCAGGTACATTTTAACTCTATCATAATCCTTAAAAGAAAAAAAAAAAATACCACTTTCCATTTCCTAAACATTCATTCCAATCCTTACAGTCTCTACCCAATTAGTCAGAAAACTTTTCTCCTGCTTTTGGAGAAGATTTGAGGCATAAATACCTTCCAATAGTCAATTCAATATATAAACATATATTTATATTTTCATTGACTTCTATCCTATATTTTAGTCCAAACATGGAGCAAACAAAAGAAAAACAATTGCTTTTCTCTTTCCTAAGATTTGGCTATTGTGGAAGATTGATTGTACTGCTGGGCTCGGTATATACACTCTTCACAATGGGACTTTGTGGCTTCTTCCATCGAGCAATAACTGATTTCTCCACTTGAACTTTAGTTTGTTTTGTGACTTGTTTTTCTTGTTTTGGGCCTTCTGTCTGCCAGAGAAAAAATCCAGGATGGCCTGCAAGAGGCTGGAGACGACTGGAGGAGGGCTGAGGTGCTCTGGCTGCCTTATATGTCCGGCAGCAGAGCCAACTAGCCCACAGCCAAAGGGAAAGACATGAGGGAAAGAACTGCCTCTCAAAGATCCTAAGGTAGGAAGAGCTTGACCAATAGAGGTTGTGGTGAAAATGCAGACACTGGACAGGGAACAGACAAACTCTGGTGATGGAGAAAAGGGCTAAATATATACAGCCTCACAGTCCTGGTTTAATATTCCATTTCAACATTTTGAACAAAGGAGTGACACAATTACATCTGCATTTGAAAATATTATTCTTACCACCTTGTACAGAATGGATTGTACATGGACTGTATGGGTAGGAAGAGACCAGTAAAGTGACTACTGCATTCGTCTTGGTTACATAGTGATAGCGTGATGTCAGTGTTAGTAATGGGAATGGGAAGGAGTGGAAAGAGACTAGTGATATGCAAGAGGAAAGTCAGTAGATTTGGTAAAGGACTGGATAAGGTGTGTGGGCAGGATGAGTTAGTATGGGTAGGGATGAGTTCCGTCAAGCCAGGGGACCCTGAGGAGAAACAGGTGGGATGTGGCAGTAAGGTTATTTATTTATTTTTTTGGCCTGGGCTGGGGTTGAAACTGCCACCTTTGGCAAATGGGGTCGGCACCCTACTCGTTTGAGCTACAGGCACTGCCCTTTTTTTTTTTTTTTAATTTAATATGAGGGTACAAAGTTTTAAGTTACATTGTTCTTACTTCCAAGGTAAAGTTAAAGTTGTAGTTGAGCCCTTCACTCAGGCAGCATGCTGAAACCTTCACTCACATTGTGCACATTAGGTGAAATCTCACCACTAGTCCTCCCTTTCCTTACCCTTCTCAGGCCTCCTCCCTACCCTTCACTAAGCTGTATTTGAGTTTTATTGTTTGTGTGCACATGCAATTGTTTATTTATTAATTTCATATTGAGTACATTGGATTTTTTTCCCATTCTTGAGACACTTTACTCATAAGGATGTGTTTCAGCTCCATGCAGGTAAACATAAAAGATGTAAAGTCTTCAACTTTTCTTATGGCTGTATAGTACTCCAATGTATACACATACCACCGTTTGTTGATCCATTCAAGGGACGATGGGAATTTAGGTTGCTTCCACGACTTGGCAGTTATGAACTGAGATGCAATAAACAATCTGGTGCAAGTATCTTCATGGTAAAATCATTTTTGTTCTTCTGATTATAAACCTAGTAATGGAATTTAGGGATCAAATGAAAGGTTGACTTTTAGTTCTTTAAGAATTTTCCATTCTTCTTTCCAAAATGGTTGTATTAGTTTGCAATTCCAGCAGTGCAAGAGTGTTTCTTTCTCTCAACATCCACATCAGCATTTGAAGTTTTGTAACAGCAGTAAGGTTTTTGAATTTAGTTTTGAGGATGCAAAATTTGTGAAGTCTGTGAGACATTCAAGGGAACCTATCAAGTAGATAGATAATTGGGCTTGAAATATATAAAAAATGTCTTGGTTAAAGAAACAAATTTGGCAGGAGGTTAGGTGAAATTGTTAGATAGCTTCAGGCAGAAGGCACTAGAGGCAGGGATGTGCTCTAACTCATTCCAGCAGTATTCAAGGTACACATGCTATTTAAGATCTGAGGAATACAGCAATGAATGAGACAGATAGTGTCCTTGTCCTCATGGGACTTACATCTAATAAGGTACATCCCATCTACTGCTTATGTGATGCTATGTCAAAGAGGAAGAAGGGAAGAAAGATGGAGACTGCCTGAAGGAGAAAAGCCATGAAGGGCAGTGTTCCCAGTGCTGAAAACTGATGCTGTCATAGGAGGATGAAATACTGGTTAGGTAGAAAAGATGTGGGGAGAAGACCATTTAGAATTGCAGTTGTAGCTTTTCAGAGATGAAAAAAATGGACATGTACTGGACAATAAATGCAAAAGAATTGTTAACGTGTAAACCATTGAACAGAAAGCCAATAATGTAAAAATCCAATAATTCACTATGCCATAGGAAGACAAGATATTTGGGAGAAAAGCAGAATGGAAGAAAGAATGAACAATGTGGGACACATTTGGTATTATAAACAGGGAGAAAGATATTAATGAGTACTTACAAATACCATGCATTATATTAAGCATTTTGTCTAAACTTGTCTAATCTAGTCTATAGTAACAAAGTAAGTTTTTGCCTCTTTCACATCATAATGTAAAGAACTGATGTATATAAGTACATAATTTTTCAGGATCAGGGTATGAAGACAAATAGGGAAAAGATTCAAAGCACAGTAAAATCATTCTGGTATAGGAAGGTTTATCAATATGTCGAATATGTGCCTTCAACATGTGCCTTCAAATACGTCAACAAGGCACAATATAAGACATTGCGAAGGTTTATGATGTGGGAAGGAGGGAAAGGGAGGCATATTGAGAAGCTGAGAAAGTCCCTACCTAATGGTTCCTGTATTTTGCACAAGCTTCTTTGCTGAGCACATCAGGAGGGGGAGAGAAATGGGGCATGACAAAAGAGCAACAGATTTAAATTGCTGTGCAAGGAATAGGTAAGGACATTAAAATAAACACATGCAACCCAAATTCACCTTTATGTCAACACTTCTGACCAAAATTTATCCCCAAGGTACTATCTCATCTCTCTTCTTTGCTTCCACATCAGGCTTCTGGAAAGAATAGATCACACTTTTAAAATCCATTTTCTACCTTCTCATTTCTTCCTTTTCCATTTCTCCTCCAACCTTCTGTAATTCTCACTACTTCACTGAACCTTCCTCACTCAATCACCACTAACTTCTTTATCCAATAATGCAATTAATTCACTTCAGTTTTTATATTAAAAGATATTTTTGCAGTTTGAGAAAGTTACTCACTCTATCCTCGAAGTCTTCATTTTGTTTCTAAGAAAGTGCTTTTTTTTTTTTTTTTTTGAGACAAAGTCTCACTTTGTTGCCCTAGTTGAGGGCCATGGTGTCATATCTCACAGCAACCTGAAACTCCTGGGCTAATGCAATTTTCTTGCCTCAGTCACCTGAGTACCTGGGAGTACAGGTGCCCGCTACAACACATGGCTAATTTTAGAAACGGGGATCTCACTCTGGCTCAGGTTGGTCTTGAACCTGTGAGCTCAGGGCAATCCACCTACCTCAGCCTCCCAGAGTGCTAGAATTACAGGCGTGAGCCACCGCACCTGGTCCCAGATTGTTCTCTTCTTGATTTCTCATTTCTTTAGTCTCTTGTTCTTACTTCTCTTTATTTGCTTCTTTAATATTAAAGGGTGATGGTGTTCTGCTCTGACTCCCATCCCTCTCCTTCCCTTCTCTTTCTTCTTGCTTGAAGCAATTCCATTAACTACCAAGACTTCAATAAACCTGTAACAAAGGCTATAACAAAGTGAGAACTTCCTATAGAAATAGGACCACCATAGTTGACCACCTCCTTCTGTTGACTGCCACAGGTTAACCTAATTTTCATAGATGGGGCATGCACCACATGTATGCATCAGTACAGTACGCCTAGTTCCTCATGTTGACTACCTCTGTATGTTGGCCAGTTTGTTATAGGCTTTGTGTTGGCAGCTTACAGAAGTTCTACCATATATACATATATAAACATTTAGGGTTCCCCACTCCTGGGGAGAGGTTTTGATTTCTCATTTTTCACATGAAGAAACTGTGACACACAGATTCTAAGTAAAGACCTCTCAGGTTTATTCAGTTTATAAGGGACAAAGTGAAATTGTCAAGGTGTTAGTCTGTCCTTGGTTCTTGATATTCTTGGCCAAAGAGTGACCACAGACACCAAAGTCTCCGGGCCCTAAACTCTGAAGACTGTAAATATGTTACATGGCAAAAGGGACTTTAAAGTTGTGATTAAGTTTACCCATTTTTCCATGGAAGATTACCTTGGTTTATAAGTGTATGAGGGGCCAGTCTAATGATATCAACCCTTAAACAGAGAAGGTTATCTGATTGAAATCACAGAGAGGTGAAGGGGCAAGAAAAAGACATGAGAGATGAGGCAGGAGAAGGAACTGATTGGTGGTTACTGGCTTAGAAGGCAAAAGAGGTCATGAGTCAAGAAATGAGGTGGTATTTAAAAGCTGAGAATATCTTGGGCCAACAGCCATCAAGGAAATGGGAGATTCAGTCCTACAACTATAAATGCAGCTGAATTCAGCCAACCGTTTTCATGAGCCTAAAAGAAAATTTTCCTTAGGGCTTTATGAAAGGAACAGACCTCTGCTGACACCTCAATTTTATCCTTGGCGCCCTCTAAGCAGAGGTTCTTTCAAACTCATCTTTTTGGTGATCTACAGATACTATGAGATAAGTAAGTTTCTGTAAGCAACCAAATTTGTGGCAATTTATTATTGAAGCTATAGAAATGAATGTAGTAATAAATAAGAAAATCCACAAATATACAATTAACTATTGTGGTAACTATGTCATGGACTAAAATAGGCCACTGTGAAGGAAAATAAGAGGGGGACCTGTGTAAGATGCTCTGAGAATGAAGACCAAAAGCATGAACTTGCTTCACGCTTGGTTTTTATTCACTCAACATATCCCTATAATGCCAGCACTGTATTCCCTTTCAGAAATATTTATAGTACATCTACAAAGTACAAAGCAATGCATTAGGTACTGTAGAGATGGTTACAGATATGTTTGGGTGATGCCTCATTTCGCCAAAGTCACAATCTAGAACACAGCTTGGTAAGCCACCGTCTGTGAACCAATTCTGGCCTGCCATGATTTTGTATGTTTTGTGAGAAGGAATTTTACATATTTATATGGTTGAAAATAAAATCATGAGAAGAATGATATTATGGGGTCTGTGAAAATTCTATGAAATGCAAAGTTGCAAAGTTCAGTGTCCATAAATAAAGTTTAATTGTAATGCAGCCATACTAATTCACTTGTGTATTGCCTATGAATCTTACATCTGCAAATGGCAAAGTTTAAGCATCTGTGAAAGAGAACAAATGCTGAGCAAGCCTAAAATGTGTATGGTCTTGTCCTTCATAGAAAAAGAATCCCAACCAGACATAGAATGTGGATAAATCAAGCATGTAAGCAATCATGAGAATTTGTACAATTGAGTAAGTATCACAGAGAGAGAATATATTTGCTGATAGAAATTGGGAAAGGCCATGTTACAGAGCCGACAGTGAGAAAATGTTTTGAGGAAATCGAGTTAGGACTGGGCATATAAGAAATCAGGAAGAGTTCCCTGACAGCCATTATGCCAACAGAATATTTTGCTTAATTTGTTCCTCATTAAGTATTTTTAAAACTAGATTCAGTTGCAAAAATGTTGAAGAGAATGTTTTTAAATACTTTTTTTTTGATTCTGTAAAGTCTTAAGGCTAAAAACTTTGATAATAATTTTATGATTTAAAATGTTTTCTCATAGAAATGGATTTCTTTTGAAGATGCATCTCTTGTTATCTGGAGTTCTTAACCTTTTATATACTTCCACTTGTCTTTGTTCTTATACTGTCTTAATTTTTATTTTACAATTTTATGGTAGAATTAATCTAAATTGTTGGAAGGATTATTTATCACCTCTATTTTCCCACATATGTTTGGCTGTTCCCCTTAACCTTGCTGAAATTACTATTACCGCTAAATTCTACTTCCTCACCCCTCAGTTCTACTCAGAGGCTTTGCTTAAAGCCACAACATCGGACAACATTTATGAGAAGCCCTGCCATGTGCCTCACAAATGCACTCTTCATTCAGACTCTTCACATTTTCTTGTTTGTAGTAGCTATTATCTTCACTGTTTTACTGTTTACTGATGCAATCAAATCTCAAATTCTTTATATCATGCTCTGTAACACTGTAAGGAGACTTTAAATTCTATGATAGTTATTAATATTAGTAGTAATAACTGGCTCTGTTTTGCAAGTCTGTTGCAGAATTATGCTACAATTATGGACTCATAAATGTAAAATCATCAAAGATTTCATCAAGCCCTTCTAGCTTTTCTCTGGCCCTGGATGCATAAGGTAATTGTGAAACGATGCTTTTCTTTTTCTTCTTCTTCTTTTTTTTTATTTCTACTACATCTAAAGAAAGTGGCTTTCTCGATAAGATTCTCTAAAATTAGAAAGTTATAGAATTATTTGATAATATGTGTCTTAATAATTCAACTTGTCATGGCAACACACAATTAAAACTTTCCTCTGGGGCTAAAGCGAAAGAATCCCAGTTGTCTCTAAAGAAGCCGGCATGTAATGAGAAGAATAATTCAAGTAAATGGGACTGAGTTTCATAAAGAAATTGAAAATAAAAGCAAAAATGTTTCCAACAAGGAAATTAATTACTACTAAATTTGATGACTTTACGGTTTTTATAATCTTATGTATTAGATCCTCTTTTTTATTCCCAATTAGAGCAATATTATTATTTTTTATTTCATAGGGGATAGAGACTAAATTTCCTTCATGGAGGCAGCTCAAGAAATTATCCTTCTTTCTAGAATAAGCATAGTTGATACCAAATATTACTTTATTTTAAAGTGAATAAATTATTCCATTGATACTATAATTTATTAATGTATTAGAACATTTTAAATAAGGTTAATCAAAGAAGTGGTATATATCTATTCCAACATCTATTTGACATGTTTATATGCTCAACATTATCTAATACATACTTTTCTGATCTTGTAGTAAAACAAGACAGTCTACATTTTACATTAACTATAGAATATTGAATCATAGCCCATGTAATCAATTTCTCTTCTGTGCTCACTTTTGTAACCAAATTGTTTATATATCATTTACAATATTTCATTGACTGACACCCATTTCTTTTTGTTTTTACATATAAAATCTGTGAAATAAGCACAAAACTTACTTTAAATGACATAGTATTGGAAGCATCTTTTTTTCTTTCTAGATGGATAAAAATATCAATATAGCATACTAATACACATTTCACAAATGATAGTGACAGATCCAACGAAATACTGAGCATTGACACTACTTTTCCAAGTGTAGCATGCTTTGGTAGAGATTCCCTATTGTCTTGTAATAATTGTTCTTTTTTAGAAAAAAGTCTTAGCTAGATATAGAGTTAAATAGCAACTTTTTTCTCCAGACCATCTTAAGGGTTGCTGAACTGGTTTGCTAGGGCAGGACTAACACAGTCCTACAAGTGGAGTGATTTAAACTTGTGGTCTCCACCCCTGGCTGCTGACTAGTACTGGTGTGTGGCCAGTTAGGAATAGGGCCACCTGGAGGTGACCAGCAGGGCAGTGAGTGAAGCTTCGTCTGTACTTTCAGCTGATGTCACCACCTAAGCTTGGCCTCCTGTCAGATGAACCACAGCATTAGATTCTCCTAGTAGCTTGAACACTACTGTAAACTGCCCCTGCTGGGGATCTAGTCCCTGCATGGTCCTTATGAGAATTTAGTGACTGATGATCTGAGGTGGAGCCGAGCAAGTGACACTAGTACTGGGAGTGGCTGCAAATACAGATTTTCATTAACAAGTGGTCTGACTTCATAATAAATCAATTGCTTGCAGACTTATATCAAAACCACCACCCCCTCCCCACCACAGTCCGCGAAAAAATTATTTTACATGAAACCAATACCTGGTGACACAAAGGTTGGAGAATGCTGGTTTAAACAACAAGAATGTATTGTCTCATAGTTCCATTTTCTCACAGGACACCAGTCACACTGGATTTGGGTCCCACCCTATTCTTATATGAACTTAACAAGTTACATCTGCAATTTATTTGAAAATAAAGTCATATTCTGAGGTGCTGGGGTTGAGACCTCAGAATGTGTTAGCTTCCAGAAGGCTTCCGTAGTGGCAGTTGTTATGTTCTCCCTCCTACTCATTTTTAAATCTGTCTCCATCTTACCCTGTGAAAGAGAGATATTCCCTGGGAATCTAAGGATTAAGGGCACAGTTTAATTAAGTGAAGTTAATAGGATGGAGTCTGGGTTAAGAGCACAACTGCCACACGGGTCTTGGGTTTAAGTCATGGTTGATATTAACTTTTCTATTAAACTTAATTTAACTTGATACATGAGCTTTTCCAACATCAGTTCCTATCTTAGCTTTAACACTATTATATACTAGCTGTGGGCCATTTACAAGTATCTTATAAGGCTCATGTTTCTTTTTGTAAAAGAAAAATAATCACATCTACCTCAGTGTTGGTATCAAAAGTTCTAATGCAAACACATCTAGCATAGCACTGGCACATACCAGCTTGCTATAGCTGGTGTGACCACCTGAGCTCGGCCGGGTGAAGATTCTCATTTGAGGAGAAGATTGGAGTAGGCGTTTATTAAAGACTTTTCACTTCTCTGTATTTATTTATTTATTTATTTATTTAGTGGTTTTTGGCCAGGGCTGGGTTTGAACCCACCACCTCCAGCATATGGGACCAGCGCCCTACCCGTTTGAGCCACAGGCACTGCCCCTTCTTTGTTTTTATTTTATTTTATTTTATTATTTATTTATTTTTGAGACAGAGTCTCATGATGTTGCTCTCAGTAGAGTGCTATGGAATTACAGCTGAAAGCAACCTCAGACTCTTGGGTTTAATCTATTCTCTTGTCTCAGCCTCCCAAGTAACTGGGACGACAGGCACTCACCACAATGCCAAGCTATTTTTTTGTTGCAGTTGTCATTGTTGTGTAACTGACTGGGCCGGGTTCAAAACCTCCAGCCTTGGTGTATGTGGCCGGCACCCTACCCACTGAGCTATAGGTGTCACCACATCTCTGTTTTTGTTATTTTGTTTAAAAAATATGGAATTTGAAAGGAGAAGATGTTATTAACTTGCAGTGGTGTTCCTTTCTTTTCTTTTTAATTTAAGTTAATATGAGGTTACAAATGACTAGGTTACATTGTTTGCATTTGATACGTTAAGTCCCCGTTGTAGTTGTGCCTCTTATCCAGGAGGTGTGCCACATACCCCTACATTGTGTGAGGTGAGAGCACACCAATCCCTCCTCCTCCTCCCTTCCCCCTCTTTGCCTCCTCCTTATTGATTTATTTTTCATGAAACAAATCTTTATTCAGCTACTTCCATGCACCAGGCTCTGTACTAGGCAATGGAGATGACAGACTGAGCCTGAGAGCATAATCAAAATCATCCTTGATCCTGCCCTCAAGAGGCTTACACTTCAACTTGGAGGTGAAATGCTATAGAAGAAAAGAGATGGTGGTGATGGTTATGCACTTGACCTCATTTATCTTTAAATGTTTTAAATTGTGAAAATACAGAGCCATGAAAGAAAAAGCACTGCTTGGCAGAATCAACCTGGAGGATGAATGTGGTGAGAGAAGGTAGGAGACATCCCTGTTGCTCATACTGAGAGTGGCGTACCATCCCTCACACTCGACGCAGTGCATTTCACATGCATTTGTTGATTGTTGGTGATAGTGTTAATTTGACCACACTGCTAAGAGTGAAAAAGCCAATGACACACAGAATTTCTTCCACATCTATAACTAGAAATTCTAAGATTTTTAGTTTGAAAATAAAGGCTTTTTATTATCGCTGACAACAGCAATTATGGAAATTATAACTTTTCTTGACTGTTTTATTTTCAAGTATATTCCATCAATGAGGTAGAAAGTGTTTGTCTATTTCCTCTTTAAACAGAGTTGGTCTCTGCCTCTGAAGCTCACTATTTTTGCAATTTGCCTTTTCCTCCCTGTAGAGATTTATTTTTCTTTTATTTTTCTGTTTTCAAACAGATGCTTGCTCTGTTCACATGTTCAGTCTCTGGAATTCACGTGATTATGTTTGGGCCTTTAATGGCAGGATTATTGGAAGTCAGGAAGCTTTAAGGTTGACATAGTCAGACCTTGTCTTTGACCATTTTGCAATGAGTCATAACTGTTTAGGTTGTCATTTATCAGATGCTAAAACTCCGAGTAACAAATTTGTCATATGAAAAATATTTTTTCAAAAGAATTTTTGCTCAAATGGTCCATATTAAATTACTTCATAGTTAAAATAAGTCAGTTCATCTTTTGAATAATATTATTGGAGAAACTGAAAAGCAGAAAAAATAAGCACTCTAGTGATTTGGTAGCCTCACGGGAGATGGGACACCTGTGCTTTATTGATATACAACATCCAAAAGTAAATAAAGTACAATGCCAAGAAATAACTGACACGCCACATTCATTCTTCCCCTGCTTCTTCAGGCCAGTGTTCATTGTCTGAAGTCAGCTCTGCTCTTCTGTGTCACATACCTCGGCTGTCAGAGGATAAATATTTACAGAATGAGTGTCCACTTGCCATGCCGGTTATCAATTACTAGACGTATCTGCCAAGATAGAAGATATTTGGATAACATAAAAGTATACATCTGTCTATTGTGGTGATTTCCAACCCATGTGCCGTGAGAGGATCTTCTGTATGCTGTAAAAACTTTTAAATACCATTAATTAAATTATTTTCAAGAGATGTTCAAAGACATAAGTATATTATTTTTTTTACTCTTTTTTTTTTAGCAGCATAATTTTTGTCTGCTCTGTAAGTTTAACTATAGGTTCTAGTGTGCCTGTGATAAAAAAAGGTTGAAAAACATGAGTCCATTGTACCAAAGGATTATTATGATTCAATAGCCATTGGCACTAAATGTACTTTGAAAATTGATGATTAATATAGAGCTTGTGTTAGAACTGTTGCACATGGTTTTATTATTTATTTGGTATGTGATCAACAACAGTAAAATATTGGTACACTAATTTTCTAGCATACAGATACCTTCAGCTGTGTTTACTTTTCTTTTGTATAAGAAACATCTAAAATGCTTTTTGACAAAATTGTGCCTTAGCAGAAAAAAAGTAAATAGTTTTAAAGTTATAGTTTGTGTTAGAATGTAAGGTGTTTGCTATGTCTGAGTTATAGTAACAATATTCTATTGAGTTTTTGTGCCTTTTATGATCTTCATTCAAAACAGAAGCCATTTCTGAACCTACATGCAATCTGAGTAAGCACTGGTGGACGCTCTTGAGCCATCAAAGGATTCCAAATCATTGGCCTTGAAGTGTCTGTGTTAATGTATTCTGATCCATAGACTCAATGCATTTTTAATCTCTCTCATAGTCACAACTGGAATGAATGTAATGCTTTATCCACATGCTTTGCTTAAAAAAAAAAAGAATGTTTTCATAGTTCTAAGGAATTTTGCATAGATTTGATGTTCTCAAAAAGTGACTTTAAATTGTTAATAGTTGGCATTTAGAGAACGTTAGGTAGCCCACATTCTCCTATAGCACTTTTCTTTCTTGATCAATACAACATACAGCCCAGGGATATTAATAAACTCCCCTGATTTCAGTCAAAGTTCAAGGATGTGTTGGAAGATTGCATGTTTCTGGGCTGTCCATCTCTTCTTAGAGACAAGACACTCCGAGGGCAGGAGCAATAAAGGGGCAGCAAGGTATATGCAGACTAGGGTGCATACTAACAGGATCACCTGAAATGTCCCCTGGATTTACAACCTTGGATTTTTGCTTACCTTCTCTGAGACTCAATTTTACACAGAATGCTGATGGAGATGAATATAGCACAGTCTTTTTTCTTTCTTTCTTTCTTTTTTTTTTTTTGGAAAAAGCAAGACACTGTATCCTGACTCCCCCTCACTAGCATGGAACATCTAACCCCTTAACATCTGTAGGGTCTCACTGTATTCATCTTTAAATAGATTATAATGATAGTACTTTTTTTTTTCTCAGTGTGTTATTGTAAGAACTAAATGAGATGATCATCTGCACAAAATACTTAGAATGCTACCTGGAATGAAATAATTGGTGAATAAAAGTTGAAATTTTAGTTATAATTGTCATGAATTATATATGGAAAGTTGAGAATTTAGTTTCAGAAGGAAGGCAAGGTCTAGATTCTGAAAGAATTGTTTTCTTGTTGTTTGTGGGAATGGCTTAAAGATTTGCTATTTAGCAAGATCTTATTAGCTGGGTGGACAGGAAGTTTTGTGGAGGACTTATCCTACAAGCATGATGCCAGGTTCTCAGCTAAGATGGGACAAGTGAGAACTAGGCATAAGAAGAGGAATTGACAAATTTCATGCCATTTTATAGTTAGGATCGACAGCATCTGGTGATTAAGGTTGTAGAAAATGAAAAAAATTGATAACCTTTTTGTACCTTGTGTGATAATGTCCTTTGATGACGGTCATACATAACAAAGGTGGGAGATGGTCCTGTTAAGAGAGATGAGATATACAGGAAAAGAATGGTTGGAAGGATCACAAGAATGCAAGTAATTTTAGAAAATTATGTATACTATGCTCAGGACCAACATACATGATAGTGGAAGAAATTAATAAAAGTCTAATGAGAACAGTTAAGATCTCTTAGGGAATTAATGAAGATGTTTGGAGACTCATATGAAGTCTGATTTTCTACTGAACACACCTCTAATATAATTGCCTCTTTGAAAAATTTAAGATACACTTGGGAAAGGCAAGCAAGGGAAAAGGAAGCAAATCTTAAATTTTGCCTTAATGTAATAAATTAAATTAAATTACTGGCTTTTTCTTACTACTCACTGATACTTCTTACTTCTTACTGTTCAAGTAGCTTAACTTCTTGAATTGGATAATTATTGAAATCAATGATTACTTTGGAGTATAGCGTTTGGTATAAAGGAAATATACTGGATAGAATAGTACAGGAAAAAGGCAAAAGGGGCCTAGGTATCTTGAAGAAAGAAGGAAGGAAGGACAGAAGTGTAAGGTGGCAAGAAGACACTTTGCTTCGTTTACACCCTTACTTGGAATTGACTTCTTAATCCTTAGGTCCAAATGCTGTTGATTTTCCCAAAGGAATTGGTGGCACAGGTTCTTTTATTCATTCTATAAATGTATTGAGCAATTTCTATGCTCTGAACACTTCAAGGAACTCAAGATACAATGACAAACAAGAGGGCTAAAGGAACCTGCCTTAAAGAACCTACATGCAACCTGGAAGAGAAGGAATAAATTAGCAGTTTACAAAATAAATACAGTAAGTTCTTACCGTTATAGGTAAAAAGGTAGAGAATTAATAGTGACACTTGATAGAAGGTAATGAAGAGGTTCTTACCTTGGGTACTTACAGAAAACTGCTCCAAAGGCACACAGGTTTGTTCTTTTTTTTTTTTTTGAGACAGAGTCTCACTATGTTGCCCTTGGTAGAGTGCTGTGGCGTTACAGCTCACAGCAACATCAAAAGCAACCTCCAACTCCTGGGCTCTAATGATTCTCTTGCCTCAGCCTCCCAAGTAGCTAGGGAAATAGGTGTTCACCACAACATCAGGGTTTTTTTTTGTTTGTTTGTTTGTTTTTTTGCAGTTGTCATTGTTGTTTAGTTGGCCCAGGCTGGATTTGAACCCACCACTGTAGGTATATGTGGCCGGCGCCATAACCACTGTGCTAGCACTGAGCCAAGACATGAAAGTTTTTATGTATCTTACAGTGGGTGTTAGACAAGACATGGGACATTATTTGGGCAGTGATTTTGAGTTAAGGGAATTTTATTTTTTCAGGATGAGACACAGGCGTACACAGTAGAAAAAGAAATTAAAGAAGACGTACTAGAATATAATTATGTATTTTGGAAAATAATCAAGTATAGAGAAAGAAGTTGAAGATGTAAGACAAAAGGAGATAGTTACAAACACAGAGTCTGAATGGAGAACTGGGATAGGCTCCTGAGCACCCAGAGAGCAGCCGGGGTTTGATAGGAAAGGGACACTTGGCCTTGTCTGGAGGAAAGGAGTTCAGCGCACCAGTACAGACACAGAAAGGTTAATAGTTTTCCTGATAGACAGAAAAGGACTTCCTTCTGATTTTCTCTTTCTTCTTCTTCTTCTTCTTCTTTTTTTTTTCTCTGTGTTTACTGCTTTATTCCAACCCAGGTAGGAATTGAAACATTTGAATTATTCACCATGAGGTACTGCTGACATTTCCAAGCTTCTAAATATACTTAATTAAAGCTTTCCCCATGAGTAAGAAATTCATCTTAATGTAAAAGCTGATACACTGAGTGGAGTTTGTATTTTTATTTCAAAGTTTGAAGAAAAATGTCTTGAATAAACTATTAGTTCCATAAGAAGGAATATGCCTAACACCGAGCAATTTCATGAATCACTGGTTTTTGCTGTTGCATATGAAGGCATTTTTAGATTATATCTAAAGCACTGCTATTGTAGCATTCTAATTGTTTGTATGCCTATAGGGAGACATTACATATTTCTTATAAACTAAACATTCTTACCATATAAAAAGAAAACATTAGAAATGTACTTTAAGAACAGAAAATATGAAAAAATTAGCAAAAATTTTCCCTACTGAAGGAAAAACTGTTCTTGAAAATGTCAACCGTATCTTTATTTAAATACAGAATTTTGATGTAATAAAAGGCAAACTCAAATTTCAATGTAATTTTTCAGTTGAATAAATGATAATTATTCTGAGAGGTCTGCATATCACAGGTCATTTGAATGAATTATGATGCTAATTAGTGTAGAAATGGTAATAATTCCATAAACAGGTGAATATTTAAATCCTATTTCTCAACTACTTATGGTATAGAACCTAAATAGTTGGATTTTTTTTGTCAGTTGGTTTCTTTGCCATTTGGTTCCTTACTCTCCCTAGAACTCAGGTAACTTGAAGTCTAACTATGGCATCATGTTTTCCTATTTGTAAACTCAATGCATATAACATTTTACATATCAAAGTTCAGTAAACTATTGGCACATAAAAATTTTGTAAAACACAAGGTTGGTTCAAACTTCCTAACTTCCATTCTGTAGTTCAATTATCAGCCTAAGTTAGGTTTCCTCTCCTTTATTCATCCATCATTTTATTCATTCATTCAACAAATATTTGTTGAAATCTGATTTGGTAGCATAAAGCATACAGAAGAGAATAAGATAACAGAGGCCCCTGTTCTAAGAATCCTACTGTTAATTGGCAGCAACAGACATTTCACTGATAACTGTAAATGTGAAGAGTGCTAACAAATGGGTAACACAAAGTTTCATAGAAGTACAAGGTTAGCCGAGGTTTCCTAGACAAGACAAAACATGGAAACAATCATATAGAAACATGGATATTGTCCAACCAATCCTTCATTTTAATTCTCAAACATTACTTTCTAAATACTTGGCTTGGTAAAATGCTTGTATAATTTTGGAGAATCATGGTATCCTGGATACTTGGCCTATGTAGATTAATAACCTAAGTTCATGGAGCAAAAATTATCCTGATTTGTATGTGTATATAATTATAGTATATTTTGTTCAGTCTGATAATGAAATTTTATCTACAGTTGTCTAAACATCTTGGGTCTAGAAATAGTTATAGGTCTCCAAACAAATCATTTCTAATTTTCATGTAGTAAATGTAATGACAACTTGAGAACTAGCTTCTACATGAATAATGTCAGAAGGTATATCAGTGTTTCTAATTTGTACTCTTCTTTTTCATTTGGTGGATAAACATTCTCAATAGCGATGATGAAATCAGTGTAGACAGACTGCTTTCATTTAAAAAGAGGAATGAAAAGCATGCTTCTCAAACAACAGATTGGCAAAAAAGAGTCAAATATTTTTAAAAAAAAAATCTGGCTGATGTCTGACTGATTTAAAGATATGGAAGTGTAGAATTTAAAAGTATTACTTTTAAATTACTTTTAAATATGACATTATTGTATAAGAAGGCTTCCCTTAAATCAGTAATTAAGACATGTAAACCTTTTGTACTATTCCACATCACATCAAAATTCTTCATGTGACACTTGGTAAATGATGAGAATTATATAAAACTGTTTCACAATTTAATGAACCAATATGGACAGCTGCATGTGTGTAGAATACGTGATCTCAGAAATAATTTAGAAATTTATTCAAAAAAGTACTGATTTTGCCAAATCACAGCTCTGTGTTTTTTTTTCTTACTAAAAATAAATAGTTAAGATCTGTAAGTAAATAAATAAATAAATAAATTCATCTGGATGGTTTTTTAGTGTATTTAAAATACTCCAGAGCTCAATTTTTTTTATCTATCCTAAAGTAGTAGTAATTCTCTTTGGTATATTGTTTTGTATATTATATTATTTAAATCTTTATTAATTAAAAATATATGTGCATAAAATATATGCATATAGAAATATCTATACATATGTTATGTATCATATATATTCGCATTTGTGATTGGGAGTAGTCACAATGATTAAAGATGTGCACTTAACAAAAACACAGATTAATTTTATTGCTAGAACTAAATGTTTGAGCTGTCAATAGTGAAGAGAAAAATGTAGTCTGAAGTTGCTAGCTAGAAACCAAAACCAAGAGAGGGCATACCACAAGGCCAGTGATAGAGTTGGGGAGAAATGTAAGTTGGGGCTAGAATCTAAGCCTTATTATTTATTTATCCACTCATTTATCCCATAGCCATTTATTTATCGAGGGTCTGTGATGTGCTAAGCACTTTTTGTGGAATCTGAAGGAATGAAGATGAATGTGTGTTATAGTTCCCAGCCCCCTGCATAGCAGCCTCCTTCCTCTAGTTATCCCGACTTCAACCCGTTACCTTTTTTATAAAAATATTCAAACATGTTAGAGAAGAAATTTAAAAAAAAGAAAATCTGAAACATTAGTTTGTGAAATTTATTAAGAAATAGAAAAAAAAAACAAATAAGTGAAAAGAGAAACAAAAATTGGAAACAATTGCAAACAATCTCAAAAACATATGCTTCTCTCTGCTCTTTCTCAGCACACTTCTGTTGTATATTCTCAAATATGAAGTAGCAAAACAAAATAAGGGGACAGAGAAAATGAGAGATTCAAAGACGAGAGATTCAGCTCTGGAGAGAGGTGAAGAGCGTCCCCAGGCCATACTTCAACCTCACAGCATTAACATCCTTTCCCCTAAAGGAGCAAATCAGCACAGTGAACTTGAATGAATCTTGCTTTCGCAAATGAGATGTAAATATGGTATGGTTTGAATGAGACAATGAGGAGACGATAAAGGTCACACTAAAACGTCTGTTTCTCTTTTAACTCTTATTTTAGCAAGAGATGTCAGATTTCTGCACACTACAGTTCAAAAAATAATGCAAAATTGCCTCAATAAAAGGAAGTGGCCTCTGCAGGGCACATGCTTATATATGCCTAAACTGCCCCTGAAAGATGCATGAAATGTAATTAACAGTGACTGACTCTAGGAGGGGGAAATGGGTGGTTAAAGCAAATAAATATAAGAAAATGTTTTTTTATTCACCACTGTTATGTTTGAAGTTTGTACCAAGAGCAGGTATTATCTAGACTAGTGATACAAATAAAAAGATGTAAATAAAGCATCCTCCCCATCAGAGTGTTCAGTCTTGTTAAATGTCTCTTTGCTCATCAGTTTTACAAATATTTTTTCAGAAAGAGTGCTGGTAGGCCCTCCCCGGTCAGGCCTGCCTGGTCTTGAATACCCCCAGGAGCCAGAACTGGCATCATTGCTTTACTTATTTGTCATCAGGAAATGAGTTCAGAAGAGGAAGCCAAAACCTACCTAAATGCAATAAGGGACAAAAAGAGAAAAGAAAAACAGATAAGAAAAAAACCCCTAACAAAATTGGGAAAAATGAAGGGGGCAGTTAGAGGAAATTATGTGTGCACTGAAACCATTTAAAATGCTGGAATAATTTATGCACATATAATTTGCAAAATGTGTATGAATTTTTAAGGGGAAGGGGCAGATTTAATTTTCATAGGAAACAAAGCTTTGCTAATAAATTTTTAGTTTTGAAAGTTCATGTGGTTTTATTTAGGAATAAATGCAAAAGTTATTATGTTTTCATTTCACTTATGCTAAGTTAAAAGATGATCTCTTTTTAACTAAAGAAAATGAGCTGAAATGTGACAACTTATGATTTAGTTTAATGTTACTTATCAGAAGAAAGTTATCACACGAGGTTCATCTATTTTTCCTGCTATGTGGAGGTTTTACCACTCTTCTTGGTACTTGACTGCAGGTTCATCTCTTCATCTTCCTATAGCATTGTAACATTGAAGTTGCAACATCAATATTAGTTTTGTCCAAATAGGCTCTTTAAAATTTTGTACCATATATTGGGAAGTGCCTGTGGCTCAAAGGAGTGGGGTGCCGGCTCCGTTTGCTGGAGATGGTGGGTTCAAACCCAGCCCTGACCAAAAACTGCAAAAATAAATAAATGAATAAATAAATAAATAAATAAATAAATAAAAAATGTTGTACCATATAAGAGTAGATATTAAATGGTCATTGCAACTACACATATACTAAAATAGCAATGTTAATTAGTGAAGATTAATATGGTCCTTGGACAAGGATGACATGCAAATTTGTAAAGCTTTCAATATTTATTACACAAAAACTAAGAGAATTTATTGCTAGCAAACCAGTTTCAACAGGAATACTAAAGAGATTTCTTCAAATGTAAATGAAAAGACATTGTACAGTAAACAGAACCCATATGAAAAAATAATGAGCGCCAGTAAATATAACTACATAGGTAAAAATTTAAAAACACATTATAAATGTATTTTTTGATTATAATACTTTTTTCTCATCTTTGAGTTATAAGACAGTGGTATAAAAACAATTATATATCTATGTTTATGGATATATAGTGTATAAAAATGTAATTTTATGATAATAAAAGAACAGAAGAGTCTGATGGCTTAGAGATACATAGAGATGAGATGTTTATAATATACAAAGGTTTTTTTTTCCTATTAGTGAAATTGTGTTGAAATCAATCATAATTAAACAGCACAAGTTAAGACATTAATTATAATACTTAGGGAAATCATTAAAGAAATAACTCTAAAATATAGTAATAGATAAATATTTTGAAATGATAAACTATTTAATAAAAGTAAGTAATACAGGAAGAATAAAAAAAGATGTAAGACTCATAGACAACTAATAGCAAAATCTTACACAAATTCTAAATGATTGCATTTAATGTAAAATAATTAAGCATTCTAATCTAAATGTAGAAGTTTTCAGAATGAATATTTAAACAATGAAACAGACATATACTCACTCCATGTGACACACTTTAGAATCTACGACACATACTCATGGAATGTAAAAGAATAGAAGTTAACCATAAGAAATGTAAAAAATCAAAACAAACAAAAAACCCCACAGATAAACAAACAAAATGAAAAATTTTAAAACAAACAAATACATTTTTATAGTGGTGAAATAATTCATCCATCAAAGACATAAAAAAATTATAAGCATATAGGCCCCTAACAACAAAACTTCAAAATCCATGAAGTAAAATGGACATGATTGAAAGGAGACATTGACAGTTCTCTGGTAATTGTTGGATACCTCAATACTCCACTTTCAATAGCAGAACAATTAGATCAAATATGAATGAGAAAATGAAAGACTTGAATAACATTAGAAACCAGCTAGACTTAAAGACATCTACAAAACACTCTGACACAGTAGAAAGTACATTCTTTTCAAGTGCACATGAAACATTATGCAGGATAAAACATAGGTAAGGCCATAAAATAAACTTCAATAAATTTGAAAAGGTATTTATGTTTACATCGATGGAACTAGAAAATATTCTTCTTAGTAAAGTATCTCAGGAATGGAAAAAAAAATCCAATGTAGTCAGTACCACTGTGAAACCAATTTATAATAACTCACACTTACATATGGAAAATGAAACACAAATTTAGACCAAGATGAAGGAGGGAAGAGGAGGGGGAGGGATAGGGAGGGGGTGGGAGGGACAGTAGAGGATAGCAGGGGGACCACAACTATGGAGCACATTGCACGTACAAGTTGGATCTATCATGTGTAGAGCACAAATGTCCTAATGTTATAATTGGGTTAATTGGGTAAATGAGGTGAAAGCTATATTGATTAGTATGATGTCAACACTCCAATTTGTACAAATAATCAACACAATGAAATTGGCATAAATGTATTTATGATCTATGTGCAAAAGACTTAATAAAAAATAATAAATAAAAAAGTATAACTGATAAAAAATATGTGTCCTGACAACAATGGAATGCAACTAGAAATTATTAACAGAAAGAAATTTGTGAAATTCAAAAATATGTAGAAATTCAACAGTATGCTCCTAAATAACTTACAGGTCAAAGAAGAAATAAGAGAAATTGGTAATACATTGAGATGAATGAAAAGAAAACAAAATAAACAAAATATATCAAACCTTATGGGATTCAGTGAAAGCAGGGTTTAGAGAAAGATTTAAAGCTGTAAACGTCTATATTAAAAAAGAAGAGCTCAAGTCAATAAGCTAATCTTTTGCCCTGAGAAACTAAAAAGAGTAGTAAACTAAAACCAAATCGATAAGAAACATGCAAATAACTAATACCAGAATGAAATTAAACAAAATACAGAATTTAAAAAAATAGAGAAAAAAAGTAGAAACCAAACTTGGTTCTTTGAAAATGTCAGCAAAAGTCACAACTTTGTACGTGTCTATTGAAGGCTCTAGTAAAGGATCTTGGGGAAGAGAAAGAAATAAAAGTCCTCCACGTTGAAAACCTAGAAATAAAACTATTTCTATTCACAGATAACATGATCTTACATATAGACAGTCTTACGGACTCTATAATCTGTTAAAGCTGATGAAACCAGAAGGATTGCAAAATAAAGCATCAATATGTGAAAATTGATTAACTTCTATTTACTTTCTGTGAACAATCTAAAAATAAAATTCAAAGAATAATTCCACTTACAATAGCATAAAAGAATAAAATAATTAGAAAATATTTAATAAAAGAAATGTAAGGTTTGTATACTAGCATGAAGGTAGACATATATATCACTGAAATAAAATTCAGAGTCCAGAAATAAACCAATACATTTATAGTCAGTTGATCTTTAATAATACTATCAATAGAAGTCAATGTAGGAAAGAGTAGACTTTTCAAAACATACTGCAGAGTGATGGGATATACACACACAAAAGAATAAAATTTGATGTCTACCTCACATATTCTACAAAAATTAATTTAAAAATGTCACAGACCTAAATTTAAGATATACACACATACATAGGCATAAGAAGAAAACATAGGCATAAATCTTCATAATGTTGGGTTAGACTATTTCTTAAATATGACACTAAAGCATATGAGGTCTGACAATTAAGTTTGCTAACTTGCTACTGTATACTTACGTTGGCACCACTATGCAAACAACTTGGTAAGGCTCTGTAACTTTTGTACCTCAGTGTCCCACACTTGTGTTCATGTCAATATATGACAGTGGCTTGCTGAGTGGCATTCATTATTGCTGTCACATGTTTTTACATGCCATGGCAAGAATGTCAGAGCTTGAATTACAGCAATGAACAAACATTAATAAATTACTCATTAAACTTGGTAAGAATGGAAGTGAAATCAGGGACATGTTGATCCAAGTTTATGAGGATAATGCCAGGGGAGAGAAATGAGAGAGATCAGGGTAGCCGGTAATGAGCAAAACTGACAGAAACATTGCAAACATTCGTGGAATTGTGTGTCAATATTGTGGGTTGACTGTGAGAAGCACAGCAGACCAAGCAAACATTGATAGAGAAAAGGAAAATCTTAACTGAAAATCTTGGCCGACAACTTATTCATGGCTCTTGCATCATGACGATGCACCAGCTCCCATGGCACTGTCTGTGAGGGAGGTTTGTAGTCAGCAAATAAATAACTGTGTTGGAACATTCACTCTACTCACCTGATCTGGACCCCAGTGATTTTTTTCTTTACCCAATGATGAAGGTAATATTGAAAGAAGACATTGTGATGACATTCAGGACCTCAAGGGTAATAAAACAACAGTTAATCAGTAATTGCAAATATAGTTTTTATAGAATTAAAAAATTCTTAAATGTAAGAAGTATTACTGTTTAGCATAATTTACAATAGGCATGTACCTCTTGTATATATTATTTTAATCAGTAATATGGCTAATCAAATTTTATCAAAGTTCTACTAAGCATAATATGTGTGTTTTTATAGAACATTTACAGAAGAATAAGATAGTTACCAAACAGAAATGTAATTAACATATATAAAATCTTCCAATCCTAATTTGATAGAAAGGAACATAGGATAGCCAATCATAATTGACATACAAACTTTAAAATATTTGTTACTCCAGATTTCCAAAGCTGATATTGAGCATTGTTTAATGGAAATGCTTTATTTAAATAGAAGGTTTTTTTTTTTTTTTTTTTAAGTGTTGATTATTACCCTCCCTTTAGATAGTTTCTCTCACAGCTACCTCCATTTCCTAATATGTATTTGGAAAGAAAAGAGGCACTCTTTTCAGCTGTTATTACTGGAGAGAAACTGAGAAGGAACCTGTGGCAGTATGTTTGACTGGAGATGCTTCTTATCTAAAATGTAAGCCTTAAGTATGAAGTCTGGGAAAATCATCACTCAGATTTCCTCTTTTAGACGTATGTTCTAAATTATAGGAGTAAGAATAGTTTATATACATAAGGTTATTTATTTGACCTATCTGAAGAAATACAATAATTTTCTTAATTATCTTTCTAAATTAGGATAGATGTCTTAAGCTTATTTTCAGAGAGGATGTTTGTAGTTCAGGTGACCTGGCTCTATTTCCTCCAAGAGTTATTTCAAGGTACTTGGTCACTGCCTGTGCTGCAGTGGTCTGTTGCTGTTCTTCTTGTTGTTTTGTTCCATTAGGATTTTTGTGTGAAAGCCACTGTTTCCCTAAATTCCAAAGAAAAAACATATTAAATAAACAAATGAATAACTAAAAAATAAAAATGAAAAAAACATGTCTCCTTTCTTTCCCATCCAAATTAATTATCTTCTCCCTCCATTTATTCTTTAAAAATCCTTCTTACATCTTTATGCCTATGTCAATGGTAGTACAGGGCAAATTGTGCCTACTGGATTTCACGCTTTTCTCCTTGAAGAATTATTTACTTTTACTCTGTAACTCAAAGAGTTTATCTGTTCGCCTATATATGCATTTTTTTCCTATGAGTTTGAGCATCATTGGAAGATAAATTCTACTCTTGGTAGTGGTTGGCTGGTCACTGAGTCACAGCTTTTATTCCTACAGTTTTTCAGTAGTGACTAGGTTCAGCAGAGGTACAATTTTAAGATGTAAATACACGATTATTTATGCTTGGGTTACCTTCTCCTCGCAATACAAATTGACCAGTGAGGTGTGTTGCTGAATTTTTATAATCCATGCACATATAATACATTAAGTTATTGCATATAACATGGGTCAGAAAAGCATACTGTGAAATGATACTGAAGCTCCATTTTCATTCCAGGGCTTCAGGAGCCAACTTTTCATTGCCCTCTGGTGGCAGGCTCTGGAAACTGCACCCTTAGAAGTGTGCGAATTTCCGTGGAGCCAAGGGGGTCGTTCAATTCCTAGGAACAAGCCTAGGAGATGATAGGAAACATCGGATTTATTGAAACTGATTAATGACATCAATAATTTGATTGTAGAAGATTAAAAAATTTACAATACCTACTGTCTTTTTGTGAAATAATCACACTTCATGAAGAGAAAATTCAAAGCATTGTTTCAGAATAAAAGAAAAGTAATTGGAGATTTTCTTGATTTGGACCAAATATTTTCTGAATTATGACTTACATTATGAGTTGATAGTTCATAAGCTCATTTTAAAAATCTCAGTATATAACTTCAAATTTCATTCAACCTCGTTTGTATATGTGTGTGTGTGTGTGTGTGTGTGTGTGTGTATACACAGTATACAGATGATTTCCTCTTTCATATCTTCTTCCTTCCTTCAACAAGTACTTTTTGAATGCTTCGTATGAGTCAAGGAGCTCTATGTGAAATTGTGACATTGGTAAAACTTGATTTTCACTTTGTAGAAGGGATTTCAACCTTGGTGAAAAAATTTCCCCAAACATATGATAACTGTTGGGTGGGAAGAGGATAGGATATCTCTGTGGTCCTCAAATTTTTTCTACCAACTTCCAACTTCCAGTATTAAAAAAAAAAAAATCCTTTGTTAGAAAAGGTTTTGAGTTGTTCAAAGTTTTCTATTAAAAAAAAGCAGTACTAAGAAGAATATGTTCTGGCTCCATTCGTGTAAACATGAAAGAAGTAAAGTCTCCATCTTTCTTTAAGGCTGCATAATATTCCATGGTGTACATATATCACAATTTATTGCAAAGTATAGCAAAGTATCTCAAGAGTGGAAGAAAAGATATCCAATGTACTCAGCCCTACTATGAAACTAATTTATGGGTGGAAGGAGGGTAATTGGTAGTACCACACCTACCGTACATGTGAAACTAACTAAATGTAGAATATACCAGATATACTCGAGTATAAGCCGAGTTTTTTCCGGCACAAAATTTGTGCCGAAAAATCCGAATTCGGCACAAATTTTGTGCCGAAAAAACTCGGCTTATACTCGAGTATATATGGTAAATGTCTTAACACAATAACTAAGAAAATGCCAGGAAGGCCATGTTAACCAGTTTGATGAAAATATTTCAAATTGTATATAAAATCAGTGCATGGTGCCCCACGATTGCATTAACGTACACAGCTATGATTTGATTTTTTTAAAAAGGCAGTACTTTCAATGTATGTAAAATATATAAGGCATTAAAAATTTCCGTTGGTTAGTGTAAGCTGAATTTCAACAGAACAAGCTGGGAACTTAACGCATGTGTAGGAATGTGTGTGTGCGTATCTGTGTAAACCTACTAAGGATATAAAGCATACCCTGGACAGGGAAAAACAATTCTTTATGAGTCCGTGAAATAGAATAAAAGCAAACCTTACGTACTTTAGTTTCCTGTGCCTGGGGTAGTCTTATTTTCCACCATTGCTTGATCTATTTGCTGCATGTCCAGTATCCCTATGTGCCTCTGTGAGCCTCACAAGACTCTTAATGTATTATGTGTGGGCGGTGGAACCTTGAAATTCTGTCCATCCAGCTTTTCATTCCCTGAGAGTGTTTTCTTTCTTTTCTCTATCCTTTTGTTTTCTTTTTCTCTTCTCTTCTCCTTTCCTTTCCTTTTTTTCCCTTTCTTTCCTTTCTTCTCTCCTTCCTTCCTTCCTCTTATGTGACATGGCAGGTAATCTGGGGAAAATTCATACTCATTCTTTTAAAAGAAACTACTATATAACTGGTTAAACAGATAAATGGTATCTTGATTGAATTTAAGGACGTCTCCAGCCTCAACATAACAGAGATACTTTGAGATAAGAAGATCTTTCAATATCTTTAAAATTAGAGTAGAACGCTCTTGAGCAATTCTAGGACCAACCTATACAAATATGAAAAGAGATATCTTGGATTCTGTGATTGTCTGCTTATATCCTTACACAGACACCAAATAGATCTTATATTGAAATCAATAGAAAAGGTAATTCTGGAAAAAAGTGTGTGCTCATAGTCTGTATCTTATCTTTACTTTCCCCTGGCACATGGTAGGTTCAGGCATACGTTGGAGATATTTGATTACTGTAATAAAGCAAATATCACTATAAAGTGAGTCACATCAATTTTTTTGGCATCCCAGTATGCATAAAACTTATGCATACTATAGTATACTATAATCTATTAAGTATGCAATAGAATTATGTCTTGAAAACAATGGATACATGTTCATTAAAATTACTTCATATTAAAAATTACAATCATCTGAGCCTTCAGTGAGTTGTAATCTTTTTGTTGATAGAGGGTCTTGCCCTGATGTTGAAGGCTGCTGACTGACTAGGGAAGTGATTGCAGAAAGTTAAGGTGGCTACAGCAATTTCTTTCTTTTTCTTTTTTTTTTAATTTAAAAAATTAAAAAAAAATTATTTTATTTATTTATTTATTTATTTATTAAATCATAGCTGTGCACATCGATATGATCATGGGGCATCATACACTAGTTTCATAAACCGTTTGACACATTTTCATCACACCGGTCTACATAGCCTTCCTGGCGTTTTTTAAGTTGTTGTGC
>CAUYPK010013329.1:0-29693 GCA_963574355.1 Loris lydekkerianus | reverse complement strand
CCCGCCACATTCCAAACCCAAAAAAAATTTTATTTTGTTTTTTTTTTGCTTTTTTTTATTGTCTATGTCACCTTGCTCCCCCCCCCCCCCCCAAGGTAAGAACTAAGGAGATGAGTATTTAAATTGGCAGAGTCTCTCTCTCAAGGTATTACATTCTCTAATTTCCACTGCTTTGATTATTTTATTTTTATTTTATTGTTAGGGATTCATTGATGGTACAAGAAACCAAGTTGTACTGATTACATCTGTTAGGTGAAGTCCCCCTTATAATTATGTCCTGCCCCCAAAAGGTGTGGCACACGCTGAGAGCCCCACTCCCTCCCCCCTTCCCTCTCTCTGCTCTTTCTTTCCCCCACCAATCCCTTCTCACCTTCTCTTTCTCTGCTCTCCCCTTCCCCTACATGTACTAGGTCATTAATTGTCCTCATATCAAAATTGAGTACATAGGATTCTTGCATCTCCATTCTTGTGCTGCTTTACTAAGAATAATGTGTTCCACTTCCATCTTCTCTCCAAGTTAATACAAAGGATGTAAAGTCTCCATCTTTTTGTTTTTTGTTTGTTTGTTTGTTTGTTTTTGAAGACAGACTCTCAAGCTGTCACTCTGGGTAGAGAGTGGCATGACAGTTCACAGCAATCTCAAACTCTTGGGCTTAAGCAATTCTCTTCCCTTAGCCTCCCAAGTAGTTTGAGACTACAGGTGCCCAACAAAATGCCCAGCTTTTTTTTTTTGGTAGTAGTTGTCATTGTTGTTTGGCAGGTTTGGGCTGGATTCGAACCTGCCAGTTCCAGTGTTAGATGGCTGGTGCACTAGTCGCTGAGCTATATGCGCAGAGCCAAGTCTCCATCTTTTTCAATGGCTGAATAGTATTCCATGGTATACATTTACCACAGCTTGTTAATCCATTCCTGGGTTGGTGGGCATTTAGGCTGCTTCCACATTTTGGCGATTATAAATTGAGCTGTGAGAAACAGACTATTGCAAGGGTCCTTATGGTAAAAGGATTTTTTTCTTCTGGGTAGATGCCCAGTAATGGGATTGCAGGATCAAATGGGCGATCTAGCTTGAGTTCTCTGAAGGTTCTCCATGCTTCCTTCCAAAAAGGAAGCATGTTATATTATGTTGCAGTCCACCAGCAGTGTAAATGTGGGCCATTCTCACTTGGGGTTAGATGATATCTCAGGGTGGTTTTGATTTGCATTTCTCTAATAAGTAGGGACTATGAGCATTTTTTCATATGTTCATTAGCCATTTGTCTTCTTCTTTAGAGAAGGTTCTATTCATCTCTCTTGCCCATTGACATATAGGGTTGTTGGCTTTTTTTATGTGGATTAATTTGAGTTCTCTATAGATCCTAGTTATGAAGCTTTTGTCTGATTCAAAATATGCAAATATCCTTTCCTATTGTGTAGGTTGTCTGTTTGCCTTGGTTGTAGTCTCCTTAGCTGTACAGAAGCTTTTCAGTTTAATTAAGTACCATTTGTTTATTTTTGTTGTTGTTGCAATTGCCATGGAAGTCTTCACAAAGTCTTTCCCGAGGCCAGTATCTTCAAATGTTTTTCCTATGCTTTCTTTGAGAATTTTTTATCATTTCATACCTTAAATTTAGGTCTTCTGTGCATCTTGAATCAATTCTTGTGAGTGGAGAAAGGTGCAGATCCAGTTTCAATCTTTTACATGGGGATATCCAATTCTCCCAGCACCATTTGTTAAACAGGGATTTTTTTCCCCCCAGTGTATGTTCTTGTTTGGTTTATCAGAGATAAGGTGGCTGAAGATGTTGGTTTCATTTCCTGGTTTTGTATTTGATTTCAAATGTCTATGTCTCTATTTTTGTGCCAGTACCATGCTGTTTTAACCACCATGGCCTTGTAGTACAGCCTAAAGCATGGTAGGCTGATGCCCAGGCTTTATTTTTATTACTAAGAAGTGCCTTAGCTGTATGGTTTTCCTGGTTCCATACAAAAGGAAGAATCATTTTCTCCAAGTCTTGAAAGTACGATGTCAGTATTTTAGTAGGGATAGCATTGAATCTTTAGATTGCTTTGAGAAGTATAGACATTTTAACAATGTTGATTCTTCCCAGCCATGAGCATGGTATGTTCTTCCATTATGTTAATATCCTGGGCTATTTTTTTTCTTAGTGTTTCATAATTTTCTTTATAGAGGTCCTTCACCTCTTTTGTTAGGTATATTCCTAGGTATTTCATTTTCTTTGAAGCTATGGTGAAGGGAGTTGTGTCCTTATTAGCCTCTTATCTTGGCTTTTATTGGTGTATACAAAGGCTACTGACTTGTGGACATTGATTTTATCCCTGAGACATTAGTGTCTTTTTTGATGATTTCCAGGAATCATGTGGTTGAGTCTCTGGTTCTCTAAGTATAAGATCATATCATCAGCAAAGAGGGAGAGTTTGACCTCCGCTGCTCCCATTTGGATGCCCTTTATTTCCTTTTCTTGCCTGATTGTATTGGCTAGAACTTCTAGCACTATGCTGAATAGTAGTAGCGATAGAGGACAACCTTATCTGGTTCCAGTTCTAAGAGGAAAAGCTTTCAGTTTTTCTCCATTCAGTAAAATATGAACTGTAGGTTTGTCATAGATAGCTTTGATCAGTTTAACAAATGTGCCACCTATGCCTGTAGTCTTCAGTGTTCTAATTAGCAAAGGATGCTCAATTTTATCAAATGCTTTTTCTGCATCTATTGAAAGGATCATATGGTCTTTGTTTTTGCTTCTGTTGATATGGTAAATAACATTTATGGACTTGCATATGTTAAAGCAGCCTTGCATCCCTGGGATAAAACCTTTTTTAATGATAAGCTGTAACCTATTGGCTAGGATTTTGTTGAGAATTTTTGCATCTATATTCATGAGTGATACTGGTCTGAAGTTCTCCTTTTTAGTTGGGTCTTACCCTGGTTTTGGTATCAGGGTGATGTTTGCTTCGTAGAACATGTTGGGGAAGATTCCTTTCTCCTCAATTTTTTGAAATAATTTCTGTAGTATGAGAATAAACTCTTCTTTGAAGGTTTGACTGAATTCTGGTGTGAAACTATCCGAACCAGGGCAGTTTTTTGTTGGGAGATTTTTCGTTGTTTCTTTGATCTCTTTAAATTGGTCTGTTCAGGCAATCTATATTTTCCTGGCTAAGTCTAGGGAGAGGGTGTGATTGCAAATATTGATCCATTTCCTTCAAATTGTCAAATTTCTGGGTATAGAGTCTCTTGTAATATTCAGAGATGATCTCTTATATCATCGTGGCATCAGTTGTTCTTTCCCCTTTATCATTTCTGATTGAGGTTACTAGAGATTTTACTTTCCTATTTCTAGTTAGTCTGGCCAAAAATAAATAAACAAAGTTATTTATTTTTTCAAAACCCAATTCCTTGTTTCATTAATTTTCTGAATGATTCTTTTGTTTTCAGTTTCATTAATGTTGATTTAATTTTGGATATTTTTTTCTTCTGGGTTTAGGCTAAGATTGTTCCTTTTTTTGTTTTTTTTTTTTTAAGATTGTTCTTCTTATTCCAATTTCATAAGATGGCTTGTGAGTCTGTTGTTATACTCTCTCCGTTTTTTGGATGTAGATATCAAAAGCGATACATTTTCCTCTCAGGACTGCTTTTGCTGTATCCCACAGTTTTTGGTAGCTTGTGTCTTCATTGTTGTAATGCTTGAGGAAGTTAATGATTTCCCAACTGTCATTCAGCATAAGGTTGTTTAATGTCCATGCCTTTGTGTGGGATTGAACATTTTTATTGAAGTTGAGTTCTACCTTTAATGCCTTGTGGTCTGAGAAGGTCTGTTAAGATGGAATCTCACTATGTTGCTCAGGCTGGTCTCGAATTCCTAGGTTTAAATGATCCTCCCACCTCAGCCTCCTGAAAAGCTGGGATTACAGGCATCCACCACCTCACCTGGCTTGTCTAGTACCTTGGATCTTCAAATACTTTTTGCCGTGGTAGTTCTCCATGTCTTCAGGCAGAATTAAAAAAAAAAAAAAATTATCCAGATTTCCTAGTTATTCTCTGCTGGAGTATTGATCTGTTATAACCTTATCTGCCATAACTGGAAGCAGACATTCTGTAGCATATTTTTGGAAGGTGAATGAAATGTTAGACTTGGCACTAGCTGCTTTCCCATTTTGGATAACTCTCTGCAATGTGCTATTATGTCTGAACTATTAATCACAAAGAGCCTGTATGTCACAGATTTCTACTTTTAAGCATGACATGCCAACAATTTTATGCCTAAAATCAAATGAAATATAAAATCTTGTATATACTAGAGTTTATTACTCAATTATTGTAAAAGCACTAGAGGGAAAACAGTGATTTTTCTCAGATTTTAACTCATTTCCAAGAATATAAAAATTTTTTTTTAACTCTTCAAGTTGAAGAATTGTTTTAATCTTAGAAGATTAATAATACAAGTCTTACCTTTTAATAATATTAGAAGTATTATTATTAATGTTTAGTAGAAGATATTTATGTTCATGACTGGTTACATTATAGACTGTCTTGCTCAAGTACATGCCTTATGGCTACCAACAATAAAATCATTGTATCTCACAAAATTAAAGAAGCTAACTTTCAACTTGTTCACCTGCTATGTGCCTGGCATTATACCAGAGGTTTTATTTAAGTGTTCTTATTTCATTTTTATAATTCTAACCAATATACCCATTTTATATTTGATAAAACTGATTATAAGGAAAACTGAGCAGAGTTGATTCAATACTGGTTGTGTTTTTCTCAAAAGTTTATGTCATTTCTCATTATTCCAAACTATTTTCTTATATAAACTAAAGATTTGGAAGTTTCTTACAGCTTTGTGATTTTAAGAATGCTATTTTTTTCTTTTTTTCCCTGAAATTCATAAAAATTTCAATAAGACTGGTCATTGCTGAATGATATCTGATCTAGCTTGAATAATTTAAGCTAATTCGTGCAAATTAAGCGTTCTTCATATCAGTCTGTATTAAAACCAAAAGAAGTCTATTGTGTGCAGTGACAATAAAAAGGAACACAAAAAAGTAGTACCAGTTGCCCATCTCTCTGTTTCCTCACTTTTGACTCCAGGGAACAATACTTTCACAAATTTAAGTATGATTTCCTTTAAGATAGATGTAGCTTACACCAGACATTATGTTGAATAATCTTCCAGGACCATAAGTTTGCTCTTTGAAAACCCATCTCCATCTTGGGAAACACAAAACAGAGTTGAGTGTTAGAGTGTCATTCATGTGAACTAGAGAGATGCAACACATTTTTGAATGTCCATCCCCAAGTTTCTGTCCTTTAGAAAAGTATATGCTTCTGATTGGTCCTGATGAGTTCAAGGTTGTTTCCTGCTGAGACCCAAGAAAAGAGGAGTAATGATCTTATTAACATTAGCTCAATGGTTTTAAAATATTACTGGTGAGGGAACAGGGATCTTCCGCCTCCAGCCAATGAAAATTTGGTTTCAGACTATCCCTTCAACAGTCAACTACTATCAAACTGGATAAAACACATGGGACAACTATATTTAAGCAATAGACAACAAACAATACAGGACTGTGATCCTCAAAAAAATTAAGTGTGGCTCAAGGAGTAGAGCGCTTGCCCCATATACTGGAAGTGGCAGGTTCAAACCCAGTCCCGGCCAAAAACTACAAAAAAAAAAAACAAAAAACTTTGGGTGGTGCCTGTGGCTCAGGGAGTGGGGTACTGACCCCATGTGCTGAGGGTGGCGGGTTCATACCCCGGCCCCAGCCAAACTGCAACAAATTAAATTAAAATTAAAGTTTAAAAAAATAAAGTACACATGTGAGCTCCACACAATTTAAAAGTAGAGGCCAGTAATGTAATTCAGCTAAAGAGCCAAAGATCAGTGTTCAGAATTCAGGGATGATAAAGGATGTAGAATTGACAGGGCAGAATACCAGAAAGGGAAAATTTCCAGGAAGAGGTGAGACCCAGAAGTCTTCATAGTGGTCCCCTTTGGGTCCTTGATGGAGGTCCAGACTACAGGTAGACAAGGCCTACCAAAAAACCACTGCTGTGAAACTGAGAGCTAAATAGATGCTAAAGGTTTCATAGTTCTGAGAAATATTGGAATTTTGATTCCACCAAACTTAAGCAACCTTAGTAAGCATTTATATAAAATTCCAAAAATGCATTAAGAAAAAGGACCATATCCGAAAACCATGTATAAAACTGAAATAGATCTGCCCTTAAAAAGAATATAAAACCAAACTTAATAGGATGAAAAGGATTCACCACTAATTTAATGCTCTGCTAAGACAAAACTCAATACCCTTCAAAGAAAGACATTATAATCCAGACTCCTTACAGTGTTAATACCCACAATGTCTAGTATATAACTTATACAGAGCAAGTAGTCAAAAAAAAATCATGAATGTATAAAATATGTGGACCAACTTGACCTAACATTTTTGAACCTATATTCAACAAATGAAGAATACACATTCTTTTCAAATATGTGTTACATATTCATTAAACATAAACTATATACTGGTCCATGAAATAAAGTTAACATACTATTTTAGATGATTGACATATGATACTAAGGAATTAAGTTACAAGTCAGTAACATCCAGGTACCTATGAAGTTCCCAAATATTTCCAAATTAACAACACATCTCTAAAAATCTAACAAGTTAAAGAAAAAATCATAAAAAATTAGGAAATATTTTTAATTTTAATGAGAAATAATATATCAAAACGTGTGGGATGATTATAGCACATAATATAAGGCACCATAATTCCATATGATCCAAATAAGTAAGTAAGCAAATCCAACTAATGTGAAACAATAACAGAATCAGAAAAATCATAATTTGACAAACATTACAGTAATAAATGAATAAAGCAAAATCAATAATGGATGTTATAACTGGTGAGGGGACATTTCATAAGAAGCATGATATTTACAAGGCCTCCAAACATTTCTCCACAAAGTATGTATGATTTACAAAGGGGAAAAGAGTAACTTTGCAGTGGAGAAGGCTGTTAGACAACCTGTAATCAAGTAATCAGACTATCATCAGTAATGGAACAAATCAAAATAATTTTTCACCTTATATACTATTACAATAAGAACACATGATAGGAGGTACTGGCATTTCTGTGGCATTCCTGCAAGAAAGTATATAACCTGAATTTAGTCATTAGGAAGCATCAGTTGAACACAAATTTAGGGATATTCTAATAACTAGCCTATTTTCTTCAAAAATTCCAAGTTCACGTAAGAGTAAGAAATAACAAAGTACTAGTCTAAATTTTAGGGAACTAAAGAGACATAACAACTAAATGCATATAGAAAAATAACTTTGTAATAGGAAAATCATTATTGGAATGATTGTTGAAGTTAAGTGATTAAGTAGAAGTAATGATATCAGTACTAATTTTGTAATATTGATGGTTTGACTGCAGTTATGTGGGTGAATGGCCTAATTTAGAAAGAAAGAAATGCTAACATAGTGAAAAGTGTGTTGGCACTTTCAAATCCTGCAGAACAAAACGATCTTTGTTTTGTACTTGAAACTTTTTTGTAACTTTGAGATTATTTTAAAAATATAAAAAGTCACTTATTTATACAGATCTAAACTTTTTACGGTCTACACATCCTTTAGGTAGAAACTATGGGTTTGAAAATTTCTTTGGTCACAGAAATGCTGCTGTTAATTCTTTGTCTTTAGGACATTATTCTGCTTTTGAAAACTCAGGAAACCTCTTCAAACTAATTATTAATATGGCATAAAAACTACTCATTTTGCTTTACTCATTATAGCATAAAAGCCACCCAAGATTGGTTCTCTGTCTTCATGTTGGATGGCATGAGGATGAGTATGCCTTCTGAACATCTCACGTTGACATCCCTAATTACCTTGGCCATTGGCACAGGGCCAGTTGGAATGTCAACTGTACCATCTGATAATGCTATAAAAAGACCTATAGCTGCTGCTCTCCAGCCATCTGTGCCTTCCCTTGGCATGATACTGTTGGGTAGTTTGTCTTTCATTGGCATGATTTCTGTAGGGTGGCTTACATCTGCCACTCTTAAGCACTTACTTGGTGATCCAGTTGACATAGAATTGCTTCCTTTGTGCTATTTTCTTTTATAAAGGAGTTTTATACCTGCTAACTTCTGAAACAAGTCTTACCATTTATTACATACATTATAATTGCAATTAAAAATTTTTTCGTATAGACTTTTGAGCCAGGTGCTGTGGCTCATGCCTGTAACCCCAGCACTCTGGGAGGCCAAGGCAGGTGGATTGCTTGAGCTCAGGAGTTCAAGACTAGCCTAAGCCAGAGTGAGACCTCATCTCTAAAAATAGCTGGGTGTTGTGTCAGGCACCTGTACTCCCAGCTACTTGGGAGGCTGAGGCAAGAGAATCTCTAGAGCCTAAGAGTTTGAGGTTGCTGTGAGCTGTGATGCCATTGCACTCTACCCAGTACAACAAAATGAGACTCTGCCTCAAAAAAAAAAAAAAAGAGAGAGAGAGAGAGAGACTTTCTTGGCCTCTGTTGACTTGAACCTCGCTTGGACTTCCAAGTTTAAATTCTCCCAATTAGAATTCTCCAGTCAGAAGAATTAACTACCAAATGAAATGCACCTCTGCTATTTTAAGATAGTAGATTGAGTGTACACATAAATCTCTCTCCTTCTTGTGTCAAATTTCTAGAAATGATGGATGATGCATGAATATGTATATTTTTAAGATTTATAACTGAAATTCAAAACAAAAATGTTTGATGGAACAGAGACTATGAGGAATCTACCAGAAACTATAAAACAGAATGAGATTGAGGAAACAAAGCCAAAACAAAATGTCTAGAGGAAAAGTCTGCTACCAAAGTTGGGAGGAGCACCAAATGTTCTCCATGCCCTGAAAAAGAGGATATTAGGAATGAGAAAGTGTTCCTGGTCAAGCAAGGATGAATAATTGGGATACTATAGCAGGAAGAGCAGGATGAGTGAATGAAGAAAAGTCAGAATAAATAGATACTAATTAAACCCTCGTTACTTATAGAAAAATAATTTGGGGTGCGGGGTCATAGTGTGTGACACACCTTTTGGGGGCAGGACACAATTATAAGAGGGACATTACCTCACAAATGCAATAAATGTAATCTGGTTCTTTGTACCCTCAATAAATACCCAACAATAAAAAAAAAAAAAGAAAAACAACAAATAATTTGATAAGAATATGCTGAGAATTTAAGGATATTTGGCAAAAGATTAGGAATGGCTGGTGTTTTGGACTGAATTATATCTATCCCCTTTCTCCCAATTCACATGTTGAAGCCCTAACCTTCTAGAACCTTTAAAGAGGCAATTAAGGTGAAATGAGGCCATTAGTGAGGCCATTAGTGTGAGTCTCTCATTCAATGTGACTGGTGTCCTTATAAGTAGTAGAAGAGATACAGAGGATGTGTGTGGACAAAGGGAAGGCCATCTGCAAGGCAACAAGAGAGGTTTGGGGAGAAACTAAACTTGCCAACGGCTTGATATTAGACTTTTAGCTTCTGGAATGTTCTGAAACACATTTCTGTTTTTTAGGCCACCTAGTCTGTGGTATTTGTTATGACAGCCTTAGTGGACTAATACAAATGGTGTAACTTTGGAACCAGTAAATAAGAAAAACACAATGAAGAAAACCTGATGATTTTTTTAAAAAAGGGATACAGGAAATAATCAAAAGGAAATAACACAAAATAAATCAGCAGGTCAAATATCAGTAATTATAATAAATATGAATGAATTAGTTGTACCTGTTGAAAATCAGAGACCCTAAGATCGAGCTTTTAAACTATCCATGCTGCACATTAAAAGCACTCTGCACCCACAATTATACAGGAAGGCTCAATGGTAAAAGATACTATCTTAGTCCATTTATGCTGCTATAACAAAATACTGCAGACTAATTGATAAATAATAGAAATTTATTTCATTCCATTCTGGAAGCTGGGAAGTCTAAGATCAAGGTGCTGGCAGATTTGGTGTCTTATAAAGCTTTACTCTCTGTTTCTGAGATGGTATCTTGTTGCCGCATCCTCCAGGGAGGAACAGACACTATGTCCTCACATGTCAGAAGGGGATAGAAGGGCAAAAGGGCACTAGATTGGTCTCTTTTAGTCTCTTTTATCAGAGCACTAATCCATTCATGACAGTGCAAATCTCATAATTTAATCTTCTTTCCCCACAGGCCCTACCTCTTAATACAATCACATTGGCCTTTAAGTTCCAAGTTATGAATTTTGGAGGGGCAAATACATTCAGACCCCAGCAAATAATACAAACAAATGTCAAAACCAACTATCAGAAAAAAATATCCGAAAGCAAAGGAATAAAAGAGGGAAAGAAGTTGTACTTTTAAAATATATCCACAAATTCTTTGATGCTCCTTTTCAAATTGCAGCTCCTCATCTTCACCTCCCCTTCAATGTGGGTTGGTTCTAATAAATAGAATGTGATAGTTAGTGAAAGGTAGTGGCTTCTTCTTTGCCCCCTTTCTCTTGGGTCACCTGCTCTGGGAGAAGCTAGCTGCAATGCCTATTTTAATCCAAGTTCTAGCCACTTCTCTTTTTTCTCACTTATTTTGAAATTTCTCTGTTGAATAAACTGAACCTTTTGCCCTGAAGTTTCCCATATTCTGAATTGTGCCAATTGTATATCTTCAGTGTTCTTAACGTGTTCTTTATTCTCATGCATATCTATAAACTAGTAATTTGTGTGTGTGTGTGTGTGTGTGTGTGTGTGTTTGTACAAACAAAAACAATTGTTTTCTTTTGGCAAAGATGCTTCATAGGTATTATTACAAATAATGCTAAGTTTTTCTTCATGTGATGTTAAGGTCGATCACTGGGTTCAGGGCTTAGCAGCCTAATCCAATCTATAATCACAGCCAACATCCATGATTTTATTAGGGCTGCAATGTGGTGACAGGCTGTCCTACCTTCTTCATTGGTTAGCTGGAATTCTTTTTTTTTTTAAGGAGTCTCACTATGTGGCCCTTGGTAGAGTGCTATGGCATCACAGTTCACAGCAACCTCAGACTCTTAGGCGCTTAAGCTATACTTTTGCCTCAGGCTCCCAAGTCACTGGGACTACAAGCGCTTACCACAAAGCCCACTATTTTTTTGTTGTAGTTGTCATTGTTGTTTAGCAGGTCTGGGCAGGCGAGCTCTGGTGTACATGGCCAGTGCCCTAACCACTGAGCTATGAGTGCCAGGCTGTTAGCTGGAATTCTTAAAAAAGTTTTTCCTTTTTGCTATTGGGGTCACCCTGATGAATTTATACAGAAGAGAAAAGGTAGATGCTTCATTCTTTATCTTTATCAGATATCAAAATAGTTATTTCCTCAACATTCTTTAATAGTTACCAATTAAGTTTTTCATATTAGCATTATTATTAATACATTAATTTAAAAATATGTAATATGTATCAATCCACTGAAAATGTTATTTTTAAATTTACAATATTGAGGGATAATTTAAATACAGTAAAATTACCAATTTTAAATGGCACTTTAGTTTTGGCAAATGTATATAGTCACATAATCACCATCATAATGAAGTTACAGAACAGCTCCATCAAGAAGTTCTCTTTGTAGTCACCCTTCCCAGTCCCAGGAATCTACCAATCTGTTTTTCTCCACTATAGATAAACTTTTCTAGAATTTAATTTACATGTAATTACATATGTTTCATACACACACACACACACACACACACACACACACATATATATATATATGTATGTATGTATATATATTTATCTTTTGTAACTGGGATTTATTACATAAGTTCAACTTTGTAAGTCAGGTCTGAGAAATCTTTGCATTACTAACCAATGCTCAATTAATTTGAATATTTTCTTTTAAATATTGAGTAATTTTAGCTTTTATGTTTAGGTCTATTATTAGTTAGTTTTTGAATTCAGAATAGGGTGTGGGCTGGGGAGTTTATTTTGCTTTTGATTTTTTGCATGTATTTCTCTGACTGTTAAAACCGTCCTTTTTCCACTGAATTACCTTTGTATCTCTGTGAAAATCAACTTGGCATATATGTGTGGGTCTGTGTCTGAACTCTCTCTTCTATTCCATTGATTTATGTGTTTATGCCAGTAATTTTTAATAAGGGTGATTTTACAATCTGCCCCCAACCACCGCTGGGAATATTTGGCAATGTCTGGGGTTTGTTTGGGTTGTTATAATAATCAATAATAATCCTTTATATTTCTCTTATTGGTATGTATCATTGTCTCTTTTTTTCTTTCTGATTTTATTGGTTTGACTTTTCTCTCTTTATTTCTTTGTTAGTCTAGCTAGTGGTTTCTTGATTTTATATTTCAACAAGCCAACTTATCTCAATTTTTTGTACTTTCTTTCAGTATCAATTTCACTTAATTCTGATCTTTATTATTTCTTTCCTTCTACTAATTTTGAGCTTGGTTTGTTTTGCTTTTCTTGTTCTTTGAGGTGATAAGTTGTTTTTGAAATCTTTACATTTTTATCTAGGCATTTATTGCTTTAAACTTCCTTTTAAACTGCTTTAGCTGTATTCCATAGACTCTAGTATGTTGTGTTTCCATTTCTTTCCTTAACGTCTTTATTAATCCAGTAGTCATTCTTCTCTTGGTATTGCTTACTAGTTTTGTTCCATTATGGTTTGAGAAAATATTTTCTATGATTTTCATTTTTAAAATTCGTTGAGACTTGTTTTGTGGCCTAGCATATGGTTCATCTTGAAAAGATTCTATGTGCTTATGAGACGAAAACGTATTCTGTTGCTGTTGGATATAGTGTTCTGTAGATGTCTATTAGGTCCATTTGCACTAAAGCCAGATTTAAATCTCATTTTGTTGGTTTTCTGTCTAGATCAGTGGTTCTCAGCCTTCCTAATGCCGTGGCCCTTTAATATAGTTCCTGTGGGTCGTGACCCACAGGTTGAGAACTGGTCTAGATGATCTAATACTGAGAGTAGGATGTTGAAATTCCCTACCATTATTGTATTAGAGTCAGTCTCTTTCTTTAGATCTGATAATACTTGCTTTCTGATTCTGAGTTCTACAGTGTTGTGTGTATATGTATTAAGAATTTTTATGCTGAATTGGTGAAGGACCTTCTTTGTCTCTTTTTACAGCTTTTGGCCTAAAATCTGTTTTACCTGGTATGAATATATGTAACTTCTATTCACTTTTGGTTTTATTGTGTAGAATATCTTTTTCCATTTCTTCCTTTTCAAAGTGTATATTTGTCTTTATAGGTGAAGTGAGTTTCCTATAGGCAGCATATAGTTGGGTGGGTCATTTTTTAAAATCCATTTAGCCAGTCTGTATCTTTTTTTTTTTTTTCTTTTTTTTGAGACAGACTCTGGCTCTGTTGCCCTGGGTAGAAGTCTAATGGTGTCATCATCGCTCACTGCACTCTGAAACTCCTAAGCTCAAGCAATCCTCCTGCCTCAGTCTTCTGGGTAGTTGGGATTACAGGCACATCCAGCTTATTCTTGCTCAGGCTGGTCTCAAACTTCTGACCTCAAGAAACCATCCTGCCTTGATCTCCCAGAATGCTAGGCTTACAGGTGTGAACTACCACACCTGGCCCAGTCTAAATCTTTTAAGTGGGGGATTGAATCTATTCACATTTAATGTTACTACAGAAACAGAAGTACTTATTCCTGTTATTTTGGTATTTGTTTTTACATTGTTTTGTAAATCTTGTATTCTGGTCTTTTTCTCTTACTCTTTATAACTATAGTTTGTGGTTTTCCATAGTGATAACTGTTGGCTTTTCTCTTTCTCATTTGTATGTCTGCTGTACCAGTAAGTTGTATGTTTTCTTATTTTTTCATGATGGTAGATATCATCCTTTGCTTCTAGAACTCACTTAAATATTTCTTGTATGGCCATTCTAGTGGTGATGAATACTCAGATTTTGTTCGTCTGGGAAAGATTTAATTTCCACTTGATTTGTGTAGCACAGTTTTGCATATTATAGTATTCTTGGGTGGAAGTTTTTTTTTGTTTGTTTGTTTGTTTCCAGTGCTTTGAATATATCAAACCAGTCTCCCCCAGAGACTGTAATGTGTCTGCTAAGAAATCTGCTGTTAGTCTGATGGGGATTCTCTTACATGTGAATTGATTTTTTTTTCTTGCTGTTTTTAATATTGTGTGTATCTTCTGATAGTTTGATAATGCACCTTGAAAACGACTTTGTGGGTTAAATCTACTTGGTTATCTTTGAGCTTCCTGTGTCTGGATGGCTATATTTCTTGAAAGACTTGGCAACTTTTCAGGTATCATTTTTTCTAAAGGATTTCTTTTCCTTTTTCCATATCTTTCTCCTTCTGGAACATATAAAATTTGAATATTTGGTTGCTTTTGGTGTCCATATTTCACATAGGCTTTATTATTTTTGTCTGAGTTATTTTAAAAGATTTGTCTTCAGTTTCTGAAATTCTTTGTATGCTTTATATAGTCTGTAGTTGAAGCTCTCAATTGTATTTTTTATATCAATCATTGAATTTATCAATTTCAAGATTTCTGTTTGGTTCTTTTTTATGATATCTATGTCATGGTTGAATTTTTCATTCAGATCATGAATTATTTTCCTGATCTTTTTTGTATTGTTAGTTGTGTTCTCTTGTATATCATTGAGATCATTTTTAATTCTTTTCCAGAAATTTTACTTACTTTTTTTTTTCTTTTCCAGAAATTTTTTATTTTATTTTATTTTTTTATAGTTTTTGGCCAGGACTGGGTTTTAACCCACCACCTCCAGCATATGGGGCTGGCGCCCTACTCCTTTGAGCCACAGGCACCACCCCTCTTTTCCAGAAATTTTATAGATATTTTCTTCTTTGGAATCTCTTGCTAGAATGTTTTTGTATTTCTTTAGAGTTATCTTTCTTTTTTGCAGTTTTAAGTTTCTTATGTCCATACATTAATATCTGCACAACTAGTGCACAAGTTGCTTCTTCCAATTTTATGGATTTATTTTCATAGGGAAATGCTTTTTACTATAGGTATATCTATAGTGTTGGTTGGGTGCTTTGGCTTTGATTCTAGTTCGGCGCAGTACTGTAGTCTCTGTATGATTCCTCTGGCCATAATCCATGGTGTCTGTGAGCTCCTCAATGGCTTAAGCTGAGGTTGTTAATGGAGGCTGTGGTGAGGCTTTGTTGGGAAAAGAGATCACAGGTGGACTAGGCCTCAAGCATGAGTGGTGTGCCAGTCTTTAGGCCCTTAGTCAGCATAATTGGAACTGATGCCAGGTCCTGCCAGGCTGATTCTTGGACCTTCATGTGGCTTATTCATATGCCAGCAGTGGCAGTGGCCAGCTGTGTAGGTGGGTAGGTCTTGGGACTTTGGGCAGTGTATATGCCATCTGTAATGGCAGTAGCAGCCCCCGAGTGACATATGCAGGCACCAGAGATAGTAATGAGCTGTGTGGGTCTATTCCTAGGGACCCAGGTAATACATATGGGTGGATGTTTGCAGTAGTGATAGCAGTAGGCTGGGCCTCTACTCACCATAGGCTCCTGGAAAGCATGCACAGGTGCCAGGATGATGGGTGAAATGAGTTAATCCCCAAGGCCCTGGACATTATGTTTAGGTACCAGCAGTGGTGGCAGTGGGCAAGGTGAGCCTGTACTCAGTGTTTCTTGATGGCACACAGGGCATTGGAAGTTGGGAGGGCAGCTTGTTGTCAGGTCATTCAAAGGTGTGAACACTGGTGGCAGTTGCAGAGTAGGTCAATCTCTAGGTCAGTGTGCTCAGGCACTGGTGGTGATGACAGCCAGGGCCAGACTGTTCTTGATTCCCCCCCACCCAATGGTGTGTGTGGGCAGCAGTGGCAGTGGGTATACAGGCCTATCCCAAGGCTCCTCAATGATTTATGCAGGTACTGGCTGTGGTGGATAGAGTTCTGTTGATCTTCAGACTCCTGGAAGGCACAATTTGGCAGCAGTGGGCAAGGCAGACCTGTCCTTAGGGCCCATGATGGTGCCCAGGCAACCTGGTCTCTGGGTTTTCTGAAGGTGTGTACACTACAAATGTGTGGCAGCTCTGTTTACTTCCCTCTCCCTTACTCGATGAATTCTAGTGTCACTCCTAGAACTTCTATTTGACATGGGATTATCTTCTTGCTGTTTTGGTCTTTCTATGTGGAGGAGATGAGTACTGGGTACCTCTAGTTGGCTATTTTGAAGCCCCCTTTTCACCATGAGTAATTTTCTGGAAAAATATAAGTGGCTGCAATTGACATAAGGAATAAATAAACTATCCAATAACCCCATAAAGAAAATTCGAACAATATTTAAAAATTTAACTTCTAAAAAGAAGCAGTTGGTTTTATTTATGGGTTCTACGAAACCTTCAAAAACATGTAATTCAAAAAATCATACTTTAATCTGAAAATATATGACATTTCAAGTAAATTCTTCATTTTGTAACAAAATAAAACCTCTTCCCGTAAATTTGCATTTTTAAAATGATATTCATTGTCCTGATATAAGAAAGGCTATAAACATTTATATAGACATTGAGAACTGATTTCTGAATTTATATTTCTATTATTGTAAATAATTTATCTTGAAAAAGTTAGATTCTCTTCACGTCTACAAAATATGAAACTTCTAAAATATTAACACAGAATAATAAACAATATTTCCTGATTCTTAAAATTCCTTATTGATCAGCTTTGTCCTATGAAGAGAAATGTTATTATTAAATATATAGAAAAAGAATTGTAGTAACATTTTACATATTTATGTTTAGGTGAAATAGAGCAGGATGATTTTGAATGTTTTGAGGGCAATTTTGGCCCAGGTTGAAACCTATAAAGCTGTAGAATATGAATAGAATTATTCAATTACCAATTGATATGAACTAAGAAGGATATCTCAGAGGATGAGAACACAGTAATCTTGAATATATATAATCTGTTGCATATCTTTGTCAGTGCTTGTGTATCTCATAAAGCTATCAATCCCAGAAGTATTACCAAAAATAGAAAAGGTTATAACAATATTAAAATGTTATGGTATCATTTATCCAGAAGAAAAAAAAAAAAACATTTTATTATACAGACATTTGTACTAGATTGTTTATCGCAGCTCAATTTATAACTGCCAAGATGTGGAAAAACTTAAATGCCCATCAACCCATGAATCAATCAATAAACTGTGATATTAAAAAAGATGGAGACTTTACATCTTTTGTATTAACCTGGATGGAGTTGAAACACATTTTTAGTAAAGTATCACAAGAATGGAAAAGCAAGAATCCAATGTACTCAATACTAATGTGAAGCCAGTAGAAAATCTAATACATGCCCACATAAGAGAAAAACTCAATTCAAGTTGCAGGGAGAGAGGAGAAGGGAGGAGGATTAGTGTGGTCCCACTTAATGGGCACAATGTAAGGGTATATGGCACCCTTTTTGGGTATAGGACACACAAGAGGGACTGTACTTAACAAATGCAAACATTGTAACCTAGTTGTTTGTACCCTCACATTAATCTGAAATGAAAAAAACTAACTACCATGTTCTGGTAGTTATAATTACCTGTTGATAACTGAACCAAAGTATGATTTACAGATGAATCTTTATTCAAGATTTATTTAAATAATTTTTGCATATTCATTCTGCTAGTACATTGAAATTTCTATGTGAAAGGTAATAAGAACCCAGGAACAACAAATTTTTAATTGTAGATTATAGACGATGTACAGAATTATGGGTAAATTTTGAAATCTGAATCATGGCCAAACACTATCAATTTATCTTTTGTTGAATAGATAATTTAAGTGAAATTGTGATACTAATATAAGTTAAACTGGCAAACGGCAAAGTATAAAATTATCATTGAGAATAACAGATACTAAGTGGTTCATTCTTCCAAATAGCTTTCTGAAAAGTTGCTTCCAAGTTAGTAACCCTTTTATAATATACCAAGTAGGTAACCCTGATAAGGTGGCCATCTCTTGCCATCTATATTAGACTTGTGATATGCCATTTTAATCTTGTACAATGATTCCCCAAAAGGATTAGCAAAACAAAAAAATAAAAGATTGTACATTATACAATGTTTTCTTGTGCCTCTCTCTCAGATGCATGATTTTACAAAAATTTGTAATTAGCAATTTATGGGGTACCATGTGAAGTTTTGATCTATGTATACATTGTAGAAAGACTCATTTGAGCTAATGCCTCACCAGCTTACCATTTTTGTGATCAAAACATTAAAACTTTTATTAGCAATTTCCAAATATACAATACATTAACTCCGGTCACTTTGCAACAGATCACTAAAACGTACTTCACTCTTACTGAAACTTTGTACCCTTTGATCAACATCTTCCTTTTCCCCATCCCTTGCCCACCTACCCCACCTCATGATCTGTAACTATCTTTCTACTCTGTTTTTCTATGAAATCAACTATTTTTAGATTCCACATCAGTTCACACAGTACTTACCATTTTGAACCTATCTTATTTCACTTAGCATCATCTTTTAGTTCCATTTATATTGTCACAAATGACAGAATTTCCTTCTTTTTAAAGACTGTATAGGATCTCATTGTATGTATACACACCACATTTTCTTTGTGCATTCATCCATTGATGGGCAATTATGTTGTTTCCACATTTTGGCTATTTTGAAAAATCTTTTTTTTTTTTTTTTTTTTTTTTTTTATTTTTTAAGAAAGAGTGTTAAGCTGTCACCCGAGGTAGAGTGCCATGGCCTGGCGGTATAGCTCACAGCAACCTCCAACTCTTGTGGTCAAGCAATCCTCTTCCCTCAGTTTTTTCCCCCCTATTTTTAGTAGAGATGGGGGTCTCACTTTTGCTCACACTGGTCTTGAACTCGTGAGCTCAAGCTATCCACCTTCCTCGGCCTCCCAGAATGCTAGGATTACAGGCATGAGCCACCGTTCCTGGCCTTTTGTGAATAATCTAGAAAAGTACATGGGATTACAAGATACTATTTCTTTTGGCTATATACCCAGAAGTGGTATATATACAAAGGATATTTCTATTTTTAGTTTTTTGTGGACCTTCAACACTGTTTTCCAAAATGGCCATCGAGAATGTACAACCATTCCCTTTTCTCCATATCCTTTCCAAAACTTATCATTCATATTTTTGATAGTCATGATTTTAACAGGTATGAAGTGATGTTTTATTGTGGTTTTAATGTATGTTTCTCTGATAATTAGAAATGTTGAGCATTTTTCATGTATCTGTTAGCCGTTCATCTGTCTTCTTTTGAGAAACGTCTGTTCACATCCTTGCCCATATTTTAATCAGGTTGTTTATTTTCTTGCTATTGAGTTCTTTGCATTCCTTATTGGATATTATCCAATATTGGATGTATAGTTTGAAAATACTTTCTCCTGGTTGTCCCTTACTCTATTGTTTCCTTTGCTGTTCAGAATCTTTTACCTTTAATGCAGTCCCATACATCTATTTATATGCTTCAGTGCCTCTTCTTTTGGAATCCTATCCAAGAAATCTTTGCCCAGAACAAAATGTAGGAGCTTTTCTCCTGTGTTTTTATCGTTTCAGGCCTTGTGTTTAAGTCTTTTACTTATTTTGAATTGGGTTTTGTATGTAGTATAATTTAAAATTTCAATTTCATTCTTCTTCATATGAATATCCAGTTTCCCATCACCATTTATTAAGTTGACTGTGTATTCCCTTTTGTGTCTTCTTGGCACCTTTCCTGAAAATTGATTGTCCGTGAATACTTGGCTATATAGCTGGGCTTTCTACCCTATACTATTTTTGGTGTGTTTGTCTTTATGCCACTACGATGCTGTTTTTATTACAGTAGTTATATAACACATTTTGAAATCAGGGTTACTGAGGCATCCAGCTTTTTCTTTTTGCTCAAGATTGCTTTGGTTATTCAGTCTTTTCTGTTTCCATATGAATTTTAGGATTATTTTTTCTATTTCTCTGGAAAACAACATTGAAGTTTGATAGGAATTGCATTGACTCTATAGATCACTTTAGTATCGATATTTTAACAAAATTAATCTACAAATGTGAGAAATATCTTTCCATTTATTTGTGTCTTTGATTTCTTCCATCCATTTAATGTTTTAAAGTTTTTAGTGTATAGATTTGTCACCTTTTTGGTCAAATTTATACTTAAAGTATTTTCTTTCTTTCTTTTTTTTTTTTTTTAATGCTATTATAAGTGGAATGGTTTTCTAATTTTTTTTTCCAGATAGTTCATTGTAGAGATTCTAACAATTTTTATTATGTTGATTTTGTAACCTGAAACTTTAATGAATTTATCAGTTCTAATAATTTTTTTTTTTTTTTTTTTTTTTTTTTTTTTATACAGAGTCTCAAACTGTTGCCCTGGGTAAAGTGCCGTGGTGTCACAGCTCACAGCAACCTCAAACTCTTGGGTTCAAGTGATTCTCTTGCCTCACCCTCCCAAGTAGCTGGGACTATAGGCGTCCATCACAAAGCCTTGCTATTTTTTTTGTTGCACTTGTCATTGTTGTTTTAGCTGGCCCGGGCTGGGTTCAAACCCACCAGCTTTGGTACATGTGTCCAGCGCCCTACTCACTGAGCTACAGGCACCTCCCTTAATAATTGTTTTTTAATGTGAAATCTTTAGGTTTTTCTGTATATAAGATAATGACATCAGCAAATGGAGATAATTTCACTTCCTCCTTTACTGTATGGATGCCTTTTATTCTTTATTTCTTTTATTAATACTTAGTTTCTCTTGCTAGAACTTCCAGTACTGTATTGAACAGAAATAATGGGAATAGGCATTTTTGTCATATCCCTGTTGTCCCCTCTCCCCCCTTGAGACAGACTCTTATTCTATTTGCCCAGGCTTGAGCAGAGGGCCATGGCCTCAGCCTAGTTCATAGCCACCTGAAACTCCTGGCCTCAAGCAGTCCTCATGCCTCAGCCTCCTGAGTAGCTGGAACTACAGGCACATGCCACCATGCCCAACTAACTTTTCTATTTTTCTTTTCTATTGTTTTTTCTAATTGTATTTTTTCTTTGATCTTTGTTAGTTCCTTCCTTCCTTCTGTGTCTGGGATTACTTTGTTCTTCTTTTTCTAGGTATGTGTAAACGATAGCTGAGCTCTTTACTCAGGCTGGTCTTGAACTCCTGACCTCAAGCAATCCTCTTGCCTCAGCCTCCCAAAGTGCTAGGATTACAGCTGTCAGCCACCATGCCTGGCTTCTTGTTTCTGATCTTAGAGGAAAAGCTTTCAGCTTTTCACAAATGAGTATGTTAGTTGTGGGCTTGTCATATATGGCCTTTGTTGTGTTGAGGTATATTCTTTTTTTATCAGTTTTCGGAGGTTTTGTCATGAATCGATGTTAAATTACATCGAATACTTTTTCTACATCTATGAGATGATCATGTAGTTTTGTTCTTTATTTTGTTAATATGATCTATCACATTTATTGATTTACACATGTTGAACCATCCTTGTAGCTCCAAGATAAATCCCAATTGATCATGGTGAATGATCTTTTAATGTGCTGTTGAATTCAGTTTTGTTTTGTTTGTTTTGAGGACTTCTTCATCTTTGTTCATCGGGGATATTGGTTTGTAATTTTCTTTTCGTCTTCTGGTCTGGTTTTGGTATCAGGATAATGCTGACCTCATAAAATAAAATTCTTCCAGAAAATTAAAGAGGAAGGAATACTTCCAAATTTAAGAAGGACTCATAATTCTTCTTTAAATGTTTCATAAAATTCAGAAATCGGACCATAAAGTCTTGAGCTTTTTTAATGGGAAAATTTTTTATTGCTGATTCAAGCTCCTTGGTCTGTTCAGATTGTTTATTTCTTCCTGATTGAGTCTTGGATTCATTTCTTCTAGGTTATCCAATTTGTTGGTATATATTTGTTCACATTAGTCCCTTAAGATCCTTTGTATTTCTTTCGTATCAGTTGTAATTCCTTTCCTTTACAATTTTGAGTCTTCTCTTTTTTCCTTTGTTTAGTCTAGCTAAAGGTCAGCCAGTTTTATCTTTAAAAAAAAAAAAAAAAACCCAACTTGTAGTTTCATTGATCATTTCTATTGTTTATTTCTAATTGTATTTTTTCTCTGTTCTTTGTTCCTTCCTTCCTTCTGCGTTTGGGATTACTTTGTTCTTCTTTTTCTAGTTATGTGTAAAAGATAGTTGTTTGAGATTTTTTTTGATATGAGCATATATTGGTATAACTTCCCTCTCAGTCCTGAAGGGGACTGCATCCCATAAATTTTGGTGTATTGTGTTTCCATTTTCATTTATCTTAAGATAATTTAAAAACATTTTTTTTAGAGACAGGGTCTCGCTTTTCTGCCCAGGCTGGAATGTAGTGGTATGGTCATAGTTCACTGTATCCCCAACCTCCTGGGCTCGCTCAATCCCCCTGCCTCTCAAGAAGTTTGAACTACAAGCACACACCACTGTGCCTGGCTAATTTTTTTTATTTGTGCAGGGATAGGGTCTTGCCATATTGCCAAGGCATGTCTCAAACACGTAAGCTCCAACAATGCTGCTGCTGTAGCCTCCCACAGTGCTGGGGGCCCAGATTCAGGTATTTTTTACTTTCCTTTTTGATTTCTTCCATGACTCGTTGCTTGTTATTTAATTTCTACATATCTGTGAGTTTTCCAGAATTCCTCCTATTATTGATTTCTAGTTTCATGCCTTGTGCTCAGAAAAGGTACCCAGTAAAATTTCAGTCTTCTTTAATTAGTTAAGATTTCTTTTATGGCCTAATATATAATAACATCCTGGATAATGTTCCACATGTGCTTAAAAAAATTCTGCTGCTATTGGGTGGCATGTTCTATAAATATCTGTTAGGTCCATTGGGTCTAAAGTACAGTTTAAATCTAATGTTTCTTCATCAATTTTATGTCTAGATTATCTGTCCAGTGTTGAATGTGGGGTCATCAGGTCTCCTCCTCTGATTATATTACATCTATCTCTATTTTCAGATTATTTGCCTTATATGTTTAAGTGCTTGAATGTTGGGTGAATATACATTTACAGTTGTTAAAACCTCTTGATGAATTTACCCCTATATCATTATATAATGACCTTCTTTGTCTTTTTTTTTTAAGTTTTTGCCTAGAATTTGTTTTGTTTGCTGTTAGCATAACTATCCCAGGTCTCTTTTGGTTTCTTTTTAAAAGGAGTATCTTTTTCCATCCCTTCACTTTCAGTCTATGTATGTCTTTAGAGGAAAAGTCAGTCTCTTTGGGTTATATATACTTGGGTTTTCCAGACAGCCAGGGATCCAGTTTGGGGTAAATTTGTGTTTTATAGGGCTTGAAGCTTATAAAATTTAAAGAACATCTCTTAAGAATTTAATCTTCTGTTTTGGCTTTTCTGGGTCCCTTGTACTGACATGGGAATTTAAAATTGACTTATCAATTTTGGAGATCAAAAAACCTGTTGAAAGTTTTAAAAAGATTTATGTTGGATCTATAAATCAATTTTATTTTTTTGCCTTTTATTATATTTACTTTTATATATTAGAAGACAAAGTATCACTCACTGAAAAATATCTCTCATTTAAATTATCCTTGAAATAATAAAATTATTATGAAGCATTGTAAAAAAAAAAAAAAGAAAGAAAGAAAGAATCTTGGCAGCACCTGTAACTCAGTGGATAGGGCACAAGCCACATGCACCCATATACTGGGGCTGGTGGGTTCGAACCCAATCTGGGCCAGTTAAAGCAACAATGACAACTGCAACAAAAAAAATAGCTGGGTGTTATGGCGGGCGCCTGTAATCCCAGGTACTTGGGAGGCTGAGGTAAAAGAATCACTTAAGCCTAAGAATTTGAGGTTGCTATGAGCTGTGATGCCACAGCACTCTACCCAGGGCAATAGCTTGAGACCCTGTCTTTAAAAAAAAAAAAAAAAAAAGAATTTAAATCTTTACCTACAAAATTAGGTACCAGAAGACTTATTCAAGTACAAGGTAATAAAACATAAGCTTCATTAGCTTCATAGGAAACTCACCTCTGTATCTGGAACACAGTAAATATTCCATAATTATTTATTGAATAATTTTGATTAGTTAATAGCTATTGATTAAATCTGAAGTGGCCTCTTGCTTACTTCTTTAAGTAGTAGTACTTAAAGGTACCTCAGCCTTAATTAATCTCAACCAGCTTTAGTGCATGCCCTTTATTCCTAGATCTGCTAAATGAAATAAACAGCTGAGTGGATTTTATTTTCTTGATTGACTTATAATGTGAACATTTTCTAGAGCTTTGCTGTTTTAGCCCATTTTCTGCTGCTATAACGGAATCCCACAGATAGGGTAATTTATAAAGAAAACAGATTTATTTGGCTAATTGTTCTTGAGGCTGAGAAGTCCAAGAGCATGGTTGCCATCATCTAGTGAAGGTCATCTCATGGTAGAATTGAGCACACATGATAAAGGAAATCAGGCCATACTTGGTTTTACAACAAACCTGGTCTCTTGATAACTAACCTACTGCCTCTATAGCAGCATTAATCCATTTGTAAGGGCAGAGCCCTCAAGGCTCAATCACTTCTTAAAGGCCCTACCTCCCAATACACTGATAATTAAGTTTTTTTTTTATTTATTTTTTATTATAAATCATAGCTGTGTACATTAATGTGATCATGGGGCACCATACACTTGGTTCGTAGATCATTTGACACATTTTCATCACACTGGTCAACATAGGCTTCCTGGTATTTTCCCGGTTATTTTGCTAAGACATTTGCATTCCACATTTGCCAAATCTCACATATACCCTTGTAAGATGCACCACAGGTGTAATCCCATCCATCCCCTTCCCTCTACCCCCCTTCCCCCTCCCTCCCCACCCTTTCCCCTTTCTCCCTATTCTTAGATTGTAACTGGGTAATAGCCTTCATGTGAAGGTCCTAAATTAGTTTCATAGTAGGGGTGAGTACATTGGGTACTTCTTCTTCCATTCTTGAGAGACTTTAATGAGAAGAATATGTTCCAGCTCCATCCATGTAAACATGAAAGAGGTAAAGTCTCCATCTTTCTTTAAGGCTGTGTAGTATTCCATGGTGTACATATACCATAATTTATTAATCCATTCGTAGATAGATGGGGATTTGGGCTTTTTCCATGATTTAGCAATTGTGAATAGGGCTGCAATAAACATTCTGGTACAAATATCTTTAAAGGTTTAATAACTAGAATCCATAGAGAACTCAAATGCATTAGCAAGAAAAGAACAAGGGATCCCATCACAGGCTGGGGAAGGGACTTGAAGAGAAACTTCTCTGAAGAAGACAAGCGTGTGGCCTTCAGACATAAGAAAAAATGCTCATCATCTTTAATCATCAGAGAAATGCAAATCAAAACTACCTTGAGATATCATCTAACTCCAGTGAGACTAGCCTATATCACAAAATCCCAAAACCAGAGCTGGTGGTGTGGACGTGGAGAAAAGGGAACACTTGTGCACTGCTGATGGGAATGCAAATTAATACATTCCTTTTGGAAAGATATGTGGAGAACACTTAGAGATCTAAAAATAGACCTGCCATTTAATCCTGTCATTCCTCTACTGGGCATATACCCAGAAGACCAAAAATTTGATTTAATTTTGGATATTTCTTTTCATCTGCAGGGTTTAGGCTTAGATTGTTCTTCTTTTCCCAATTCCATTAATCTGGCTTGTGAGTTTGTTGATGTGCTCTCTTACCTTTTTTCAAATGTAGGCATCTAAAGTGATACATTTTCCTCTAAGGACTGCTATTGCTGTATCCCACAGGTTTTGGTAGCTTGTGTCATCATTGTTGTTATGCTGAAGGAAGTTAATGATTTCGTCTGTTATTTATTCCTGCACCCAACTGTCATTCAGCATCAGGTTGTTTAATTTTCATGTCTTAGTGTGGGGTTGAACGTTTTTGTTGGAGTTGACTTTAAACCTTAATGCCTTGTGATCTGAGAAGATAAAATACTTTTTATTCTCTTGAGGTTTGTTTTGTGTCCTAGGATATGATTAATATTTGGAGAATGTTCCATGGGGCAATGAGAAGAATGTATATTCTTTAGCTTTGGGATGGAGTGTTCTATATACATTTATCAAGCATAGTTGTTCTAGGGTCTCATTCAAGTTCCTTATATCTTTGTTTAATTGCTGTGTAAAGGATCTGTCCAGCTTTCTAAGAGAAGTGTTAAAGTCCCCTCTTATTATAGTGTTATAGGATATCATATTGCTCAGACTAAGGTTTGTTTCAGGAATCTGTGAGTATTTAAGTTGGGTGCATAAATATTAAGATTGGAAATGTTTTCTTGTTGTATTTTTTCCTTGACCAATATGAAGTGTCCACCTTTGTCTTTTTTGATTTTAGTTGCTTTAAGTCCACTTGTACCTGAAAATAAGATTGCAACCCCTCTTTTCTTCTGAATTCTGTTTGCCTGGAAAATTGTATTCCAACCCTTAACTCGAAGTTTTAATTTGTCTTTTGAGGCTATGTGTGTTTCCTGCAGACAGCAGATGGATAACTTGTGTTTTTTAATCCAATCAGCCAGTCTATGCCTCTTCAGTGGGGAATTAAAGTCATTAAAATTTTTGACATAATTGATAAATGTGGCAACATTCTATTCATCTTATTTTGTGACAGTCCATTGCTTATTTTTATGTTTTGCATCATTGTGGAAGCTAGGGTCTGTCCTTTAATTTCTGGATGCTTACTTTGATGGTGGTCTATAGTGATGGTTAGTGTGTAGAACAGGTTTAATTATTTCCTGTAGAGTTGGTATTGTGGCAAATTTCCTCAATGTTTTCATATCAGTAAAAGGTTTAATTTTTTCGTCAACTTTAAAAGTTAGCTTAGCAGGATATAGAATTATTGGATGGAAATTATTTTGTTTAATTAGATTAAAAGTAGATGACCATTGCCTTCTGGCTTGAGAAATTTCATTAGAGAAGTCTGCTGTCACCCTGATGGATTTGCCCCTGTAGGTCAATTTGCGCTTACTTCTGGCAGCTTGCAGAATCCTTTATTTTGTCTGCACTTTGGACAGGTTCATCACAGTGTGTCTTGGAGAAGCTTTATTTGAGTTGAGGTGACCTGGGGTTTGATATCCCTCTGAAAGGAGTGTGTCAGAATCTTTGGTGACATTTGGGAAATTTTCATTTATAATATTCTCTAGTATGGCTTCTATTCCTCTGGGGACGTTTTTCTTCCCCTTCAGGGATACCTATAACTCGTATGTTTGAATGCTTCATGAAGTCCCACAATTCTGTCACTGAACATTATGCTTTATCTCTCTCTTTTTTCTCCTGCCTCTTTTACTATCTGAGTTATCTCAACGTTTTGTCCTCTAACTCAGAGATTCTTTCTTCTGTGTGGTCTAATCTGTTATTGGTACTTTTTATTGCATCTTTAAGTTTCCTAATTGACTGTGCCAATTCCTTGAACTCTGCTATATCCTTTTTATATTCTTCATATTGTTCATCTCTTATTTGATTATGTTTTTGGATTTCCTTTTCATTATTTTCCACTTTCTCAGCAATTTCCTTCTATTTTTCATCATCTGTATTTTAAATTCCCCTTGTGCCATTTTTAACATTTCTTTATAGGTAGAATCCTCCTCAGTAGCTACCTCATGGTCCCTTGGGGGATTTCTCTGGACTGGTTTTTCATGTTGCCAGAATTTTTCTGCTGTACCTTCCTCATGAATGTCTTCTTTTGTCTGTTTCATTGCCCTAATTTTTCTTTCACTTCTTCTTGCTCTTAAGTTATTATGCCTCTGACTTAAGGTTTTGATAAGTCCTTTTGGTACAGGACTAAAAGGATGAGTAGAATAAAGAACAAGATGTGAAGAAAGATTAAAAGCAGAAAAAAGAGAAAGAATAGGTGATGAGTAAAAGGGAATATTTACAAAAATAAGAAAGGCACAGAAAGTGGGAGATAGGAGTAATAAAGCTGTATAGTAAGGTACTTTGACCCATACCTTAGAACCCCCCCAACCTCCAGGGGTGCTGGGTTGGGAGGTTCCCTTGAGGTCAGCAGCTCTTTGCCAAACTGAGCAGACATGGTACCCCCCCACCTCCACCAAATAGAAATAAAAAACAAAAATAGTATAAATCTAACCAAACCAAACAAACAGAAAACCTTACAGGATAAAATTGGGGGAAAACCAAACAACAGGGGTAGAAACACTAGCAAATACGAAGTTCTTATATTAAGAAAGGCAACAATGGAAAATTATATTTACAGTAGAAAAATGAAGAATAAAAAAAAAAAGAAAAATCTTAGGGGAAAAAGTTGAAATTAAAAAAAAAAAAAAAGGAAAAAATAAAAAACCAAAACTAAAAACAAAGCAGTATATATATGTTGCTGAATATTGTCTGGGCAACAGGTGATTTTCTGGTGTATGAGATGCTAATCACAATGGTGATACAGCTGTATGAGATGGAGACTAGAGGCCTTTGCCGACTTCTTTACCCTCAAACCCCACAGGGTTGAGAGCCTGAATTTCTCCTCAGCCTGCTTAAAAGACACTTTAAGCCATTAAATTTGGCTAAGCAGAGGCTTTCCAAGGAAATCATGTGTCACTGGGATCTCTTCTGCAGTGGCTGCTTGCTTATCAGGTGTGCCAGAACTGGCCTCACTGTATGCCCCTGAGGTCCGAAATTGCAAGGTAGCTCTCCTACTGCTGAACACTGAAAGCTGTACTCCTCCCCTTCATCTCAGTCCCAGCCTTTGGGGCTGTTCAAAGTCACTAGATCACTCATCCAAGGTCTCCCTGCCAGAGACTCACTCTGTGACCCTGAGGGCAGAGCCTTCAGGGCAGCTCTCCCTCAATGGCTGTGCTACACACAGCCAAACACTGATAACTACGTTTTGACCCAGAGGCTCAGTCTCAGACCTTGGACAAAGTTTAAAGTCATCTGCACTCTCGCCCAAGTACTCTCAAGGCAATTCAATGGAGTGCTCAAGTCCAAAAAGAAAGAATGAAAGGAAGAAAAACCCACAGGAAAAGCCTTCCCCTGTCTGCAGTCTCTCTGCTGTTGTAGCTACAGCCACGGCAGCCACCACAGCCTCAAACCAAATGCAACCACTTGCAATTTCTCCACATATTTTGTCATTTTCCTGGGGCCTAGAAGTCTCTAGAATCTAGAATATGGCTCCCTGCATCCCCAAAGAAATGTTTCTGGGTACAGCCCACAAGCCAGAGGTGCTTGGAGTCTTTTCTCCTGGTTTTCAATGCACTTGGTTGTAAAGAAGTGTTACTTGGCCACCATCTTGCTTCCCTCCCACTTCTTTTTTTTTTATATATAAGCAATTATTTCTTTTATTTGAGATCAATATAAGAGTACATATGATTAGGTCACATGCTAGCATTTTATATACAAATTATTAATTCTATACTTCATTTAAGTCACACTTTATGTCTTTTTTTTATTAAATAATAGCTGTGTACATTGATACGATGATGGGGCATCATACACTAGTTTCATAGACCATTTGACACATTTTCATCCCACTGGTCAACACAGCCTTTCTGGCATTCTCCCAGTTATTGTGCCAAGACATCTACATTCCACATCTACCAAATTTCACATATATCCTTGTAAGATGTGCCACAGGTGCAATCCAACAAATCCCCCTCCCTCCACCCACCTTCCCCTCCCTCCCCTCCCTTTCC